>PVKZ01003892.1:0-107858 GCA_004027375.1 Macroglossus sobrinus | reverse complement strand
CGCCTGGGGATTTGAACCCTGGCTTTGACCAAATTGCCTTTGTCTTTCATCCGTCATTTTGCATCACCTTATAAATTTATGAAGGTCATTTGAAATTTCTGGAAGTGGGGGTCACCTTTTAAAAGTCATTTGAGTTTCTGAATGTTGGATTCTGACTTTGATTAAACCTACAAAAATAGTGGCCACTGGATCTGAGAGGCCTTTTGTTGGGGGGCCCACAGTGTGAGAACGTGCTCTGTGGGCTCCGTAAGGGGTGTGGCTCCCGACCCCATACATACACCCATGTTATTGTGATATTTTCATCTCGTTTGGAGGAAAAATGCATAAATGTTACTGTGTGTTCATTCAGCTATGGAGGACATCGGCAGAATATCAACTGCCCGATGGATGTACATGTATATAAACTTTCAGACTTTTGAGATGGATCTGAAGCTATAACTCTTGACACAAACGCTGCTTCTTCGCAGGGTACCAGAGGTGGGGAATCAGCTTCGATGTGGCTTACGTGACATTCCTGGGCCAGCACTCCATCTGCCTGCGATGGGATAACCCCTCAGTTAAATTTGAGAAACTGAATCTTTCAGTATAAGACAGTGGCTGGATCAATGAAGTACATGAATATGGCATTTCTGATGGTCCCAGTTTTAACTTAAAAAGAATCAGTGGGCTTCATGTTGTGAGAATCGGTGGCGGGGATACATATACCGCAGAGGATTTGGAAAATATCTAGTATTTTGTGTTCTCTTTAGCGGTGCCTCACTTTTTCCTGGAAAAAGGGTGTTAGTGATCAGAAACCTTGTGACTCACTCTGTGTTTGGGTCGCACGAGTTGTCTTAAGCATAAACTTGTCAACAGTGCCAGGGGCATGAGACGTCTCAGTCTTGTTCCCAGTTGCTTACGATGATGTCAGACACTCACAATTCCAGATCTGGAGTAGCAAACTGATGATTTCGTGCTCGTCAACATATTTTAGATGGTCGCCTATAGTCAGAATGTCAGAATTCTCACTTCGGCAATAAACCTAACAGTCTGTCTGGCACACACTTACCTTTAGCTGCTCTCTGTAAACTGTTGTGATGAAAGGACCAAGTTCACACCCAAGGTCTGTGACCTGAAGAAGGTGACCCATGAGTATAGGTATCAGAGCAGCCTCTGTTGTGACCTACATCTCCTGATTTGATGTGAAAATAATGATGCCATTCTTTAAAATGAAAGGGTTTTTTCATCATAGGCTGTTGCTGAACGTGTCGAATTAAGATTTCTGTGACTAAAAATTATTTTCTTACCTCGGCACACATGTGGCGTTAATTCTATCATTGACTCTGCTGCGTCAGTTTAAGTGGGAAGTCATTTCAGCAGAACCATTAGAGCAATACCTGCTTCAGCGCCTGTTGGCATTACTCTGGGGTACGTTGGGGTTCAGTAATGATTAGTGTAAGGATGGTTCCATGTCTGTTCTACAACTGAACATTCTCTTTGTAGAAACTTGATGATTAATAAGAGTAAGTTCGGCTGCTGACCAAGTCCAGAGGCCGAGGTGTTCTTTTGAAGGCAGAAGAAAGAGGCGACGTGTTCCCCTGTAGGCCCTGTAGGGCGTGACCGGCTTCCAGCCCTCAGTGTCGCATGGAGTCCTGAACCAAGCATGCTTATGGGTGCCCACCTTGGACAAGAGGGCACAGGATGGCTCTTTTTTGTAGTTCTATTTTTTAAAATTAAGTTTATTGGGGTAACATTGGTTAATACAATTATGTAATTTTCAGGTGTACATTATCATTTGACATCTGTATATTCTATTGTGTGTTTGCCACCCAAAGTTCAGTTTCCTTCAGCTACCATCTATTGGATCCCCTTTACCCACTTCACCCTCCCTTTATCCCTCTATGTTTAACCCTTTTTACTCCATCTACTTCCCTCACCCCCTACTGTCTGGTAATCTCTAGTCTATAGTCCATGTCCCTGAGTCTCTGTTTGTTTGTCCTGTTCATTTGTTGCTTTTGAGTTTATATTCCACATAATTGATATCATATGATTTTCTACTTTTTCTGTCTGGCTTATTTCACTTAGCATGGTTATCTCGAGGACCATTCATGTTGTCGCAAATGGCAGTATTTCATCTCTTCTTATGGCTGAGTAATATTCTATTGTATATATGTGCCACAGCTTCTTTATCCATTCATCTATTGTAGGATACTGTGGTTGTTTCCATGTCCTGGCCACCATGAATAATGCTGCTATGAACATCGGTGTGCAGATATCTTTTTGGATATGGAATTTTCAAGTCTTTAGAGTAAATACCCAGTAGAGGGATTTCAGGATCATATGGTAGATCAATTCTTAGTTTTTTGAGGACCCTCCATACTGTTTTCCAAGTGGCTACACCCATTTCAGTCCCACCATGGATGACTCCAACACCGTACATGCCACCTCGCAGTTGTGTGTTTTTAGCATTTCAAGCACTTTTACGTGTTGCTGCACTTGCTTTAGGGCTCCTTGGTTACCTTTGTCTCCTCACATACCACAGTTCTTGTGCTCTAGCATCTCTTAGTTATAGAGACTTCCTCTACATCACGTTAAACATTAAAACACTCTCACCCCCAATTAAAGATAACTTGTGTGACTGTGTATCTATATCTGTGTCGTAGAAGCTCGTTGGCACGACTGTTAGTGCAGACACTTGTCTTAGTCCATTAGGGCTGCTCTGACAGAATAATCAGACCGGGTGGCTTAAACCACGAATGTCAACTGCAGTCAGCTTTGGGGGCCGGGAAGTCTAGGCTCCAGGCACCAGCAGATTTGGTGTCTGGGAAGGCTTCTCTTTCTCTTTAGTAGAAGGTTGAGTTTTTGCTGTAATTTCATGGAGCAGAAGGGCAAGGGGCTCTCCGGGGCCTGTTTGATGAGAGCGCGAATCCCATGCATGAGGGATCTGCCCTTGTGACCTGACACCTCAAGAAGGCGCCACCTCCTAACACGGTCACTAGGTTTGGATGTGAATTTGCGGGAGGGGCCACAAACATACCCTCCATAACAACGCTTAGCACTTAATTAAATCTGGAGGTCTTCTTTTTGTATTTTGGAGGCACTGTTTTATTTCTTGGAAATCTCAAATTTTCGAACTCCCCAGGGCCCTTGTGAGCTCAGACACCCTTGACCTGTGCCCATGGGGCCTGTCTCGGGAACGATCCCTGTTGCCGGCTTTGCATTGCTTCACCTCTTGATGGATGTGTCAGATCTGGGTAGGGCGCAGTAAACGTCAGTCTTTCCAAAGCCTTGTTTTTTGACCCAGAAAAAAAATGTGGTCAAAGGTGAGAAGCCACCTTCTCTTCTTGTGTGCAAACTGCATTAGCAAATCAGTTGTTATCGCCCAGCATTGGAATGTTTGGGGTGAAGCGGTTCCCTCCTGAGCTGTGGGGCCAGCAAAAGTCTATCACATGGGATGTGATTATAACTGACTCAGAATTCGAAGAGCCAGATTCAGTGACTTAACTTCCATGAGACTTTTTCATCCTAGGCTATCATTGCTGAGGCAATTTCACATCATACATTTTTCTAACCCTACTTAAAATCACTTGCTACTCACGGCCTCTTTCTCTTTTTAGAGTTCAGTTTAGATTCTATCATGTTTTCTATTTGAATGGCTGTTTTTTCATACAGCGACATTTCTATATCTTTGCTTACTTTGCCCTCCCTCCTTCTTTAATTTTTCTCCTGCCCACAGCTTCCTCGAAATCTTTTTCCTTGACCATCCTTGAGGCTTCTCATTTGATGTGTATTTAGGGTTCCCTTGTGTTTTTAATCCCTGAGACTCAACTCTCACTAGAACTGCTTTGCCCACTTATTCTAAAATACACCTCTTTTAATTTGAGTATGTTCTACTTACCTGTACAAAGTCACTTTGTTCTTTATGAAAACTTTGCAGTCTATTGAAAGTGTACTCTTTGATTAAATTGTCTATTCTCATGTGAGATTAGCTGCGTTTTTTTTTTACCTGAATCTTTGGTGCTTGAGTGGTTTTGAGAAATTGACTCTCTGTTCGAACTGGATTTTGCTGCAAAGATAGAACAAAACATCCAGAATAACAATGGCTTAAATGAGAGAAGTTTAATGAATTCTCTTTTCCATAGAATTCTGGAAATGGACTCCAGGGCTGATGTGGCAGTTTCGAAGTGGTGTTATCAAGATACCCAACTCCTCTCTTACGGGTCTTTCATTGTCAGTGTTGATTTCAGTCCTCATGGGTCAAAATGGCTGCCGGGGCTCCAAGCTATCTCTCTTCAGTACGTATAACCCTTGAGATCATGTTTGTTTGCCAGGACGTAGCAGTGGAGTTATGGACAGATTTTAAGGAGAAGGACATAAGCAACTGGAGGAGACAGTGGTGGTGCCAGTGCAGATTGGTCCACAAAGGATCCCCATATATCTGCCTAGGCAATGGGCAGATGATGGTTCTAGTCTCTTGGATGGGAACATAGGAAAAAGAATAGGTTTAGGTAAGTGGAAAAGGTAGCAGTGAGCTCCCTTGGGAAAATCTTGAGTTTGAAGTACCCAAGGGATGTCCTGTTGGTCAGTGGTATGCCACTGGTGTGTGTGAGTCTGAAGCTTAGGACACAACAGCCAGTAAGCTGGAGATGCCAGAAAAAGGAATCTTCAGCATCCCAGGAGGCTCTTGAAACTGTGCAGGTGGGTGGATCTCCCAGGATAAGCAAGGTGACTGAATCGGTGAGGACCCAAGGCTGATGCCCCCATGAGCCATTGAAGAAACTCAAAGATGGAAGATTGAGTGTAGGTTGGGGCTTGAAGATGAGAAGACAGGCCGGGGAAGGTGAAGGTCAGGAAGGAGCCATAGCTGTGTTTTCTGTAGCTTCGCCTTCACCTCTGGACTCTTGTTGATCTTATGGAAGTGTCACAGAGATGAGCATTTTACCTGCAGTGAAGGCAGGGCGTGGTGTAGCCCGAAGGGCATGTCACAGGATCACGTCCTCTGCCTAGGAGGGAGGTCGCAGTCTTTGCCTTCTTATTCAATTGTTATAAAGTCTCTCTCAGGCAAAGTCACTATCCTCCCCATTTTATGCTTATTAAAAGATAAAAAAAAAAGGCTCACAGAGTTTTAGGCAGCTCATTCTCTGCCATGCAACAGAACGGGCTGATACCCTGGCTTGGAACCCGGAAGCGTTTTTGGGCCTGGCCTGGATTTTGTGCTGTGGCATCATGTCTCCTGAGAGGTTCAGAGACTGGTCCAGAAGTTTTGACTAGGACCTCAGTCTCTTTGCTTTCAGGAAGTCAATACGTAGCATAAGTGATGAAAGTTTAAAAAAAAAAGAAAAAAAAAAGACTGTCTAGTTTTCAGTCTTTACTGATAATATTATTGGAAACCAAAAAGGGCCTGATTACGATTTGTAACATCTCTAAGATTGTAACGAGACTCTCATCTTATAGGAGGCGGGCTGAGTCACTCACTGGTTAAGCCGGTTCAGCTAAAACCTTAGACAGGGGTCAGCAAGCATTTTCCTGAAGGACCTGGTAGTAAATACGTCTGTCACAACCTCTCAACTCTGCCTTTGCAGCATGAAAGCAGCTGCGCTATGTAAATGAATGGGCCTGGCTGTGTTCCACTTAAACTCTGTTTTCAGAAACATAAAGCAGGTGGCCCAGTTTGCCGACCTCTGCTCCAGAAGAAACTCAATTCTAGAATTTCTGCTTTTAATCCTGAAAGTAAAATCGTCCAGCAAAATTGTGAAAAGAGTTCATTTTTCTTTTTCACTTCCAGAACTCAAAACATCTATAGGTAATTTTGTCTTTAACATTAGCTTTCTATACATAATCTTTTATATAAGTGTAATGACACTTTTGGGAGAACAGATGCAAAGTATGAAATTAGAGTCCCGGTTTCATTTTCTATTTTACTCTCTCCTGTGTAGTCTGGATGGAATTCCAAGTTATCGAGGTTCTTCTCAATGTCTCAAAATAGTTCATATTTGAGGCTTTATGAAACAGAAAAATCCTTCGCCATTAGTGGCTTTATCAGATGGTTTCTGTTATTTATTATGTGGATGTACGTAGCAATCTTAGAAAAGCACTGTAAGTGGACCTTGCATGTTGATAGTTTTCTGTTATGTTCAGATTGCAAATCTGCTTTTGTACCATAGATGAGTTTTTGGTAATATAAAGTAGACTGGATTTTTTAAGGGAAACCCCTTTTTCTCATGAAAGAACAAACAGGAGAACTTTAGTACCATGTGTGCTAGTAAGAGCTGCTGATAAGTGAGCATAATTAAAGTGTAAAAAATCATAAGCAGGTTCTGTAGTCTTTTTAGTGGTTAGTTATCATTTAATATTGAAATTTTTTGGTACAACATTGGGAATATAGTCAGTAATATTGTAAAAACTATGTGTGGGGGCCAGGTGGGTCTTAGACTTATCAGGGGGATCATATCGTAAGTTATATAAATGTCATATCTTAAGTTTTATAAATGTCCAACCGCTATGCTGTATACCTGAAACGAATATAAAATAATATGAATGTCGCCTGTAATTGAAAAAATTATTAATGAGGTTGAGCACTGCTAGTAAGGTCACTCAGATCGACCTTTTGTAAATTGCCTGTTGTAGCCTTTGCCCAATTTCTGACTAGGTTTTTTTGTCTTTTTCTTTTTTGTAGGAACTCTTTAAGTATTCTGAATGTAAATAATTTTTTATACGGTTTGTTAAAAAAAAAAGAGAAAATTTTTGCTAAAATAATCGTGATTCCTCCTCTGTGTTCGTTTAGAAGCAGCCCTTCCCTCCTAGGGAGGCTGTGGGCATCGCAGTAATAAAGGACACAGCTTTAGCAAATGGACCTCTCGCTGCTGTTGAGTACGCTGTATCTGTTTGACCTTTAGCTCTCCTCATCACTTGCAGGAAATAAAATGTTTCTGCTCGACCAAAAAGTCTTTTGAAGTTAAAGTGATGTGTGTGTGTGGGGGTGGGTTGAGCAGACTTGACTGGGTTTGGGGAATTCTATGAATCTATTGTCATCCCATATGACAATCAGCTTTTACTAATTTCAAGATAAAAAACAAAACAAAACAAAACAAACAATCTTGCCTGACTGAGAGGATGGTTCAGATTTTTAAGATAGTCTGCTTTCAAAGCTCCATTATAAATGGACCTCATCTATGAATAAGGAAAGTGAGGTAAGTTGATCAAATGTTCAATTTGCCATGGATCTTCAGTTGTAGTGAAGAACTCAAGGATCGTTTGGAGTAACTGTATTTCTCAGATTTTAATTGGATACAAATTTCGGATCCCATGTTTGAGTCATCATAAAATGTGAATCATGTGATCTAGAATAAGGAATTTTTGCTATACACCATGCTTGGTACTGCTCCCTAAGACAGTTAAGGCTTAAATTAGTAAGGAGTCCACTATAAAAATGGGAAGAATACATCTTAAATCACCGTCTATGTCAGATGTCCTTATTTCAGCAGGTAGCAAGTTGGGCAGGCTTTTATTTGATACCGAAGGAAGTAACAATGTTCTGAGATGAATCTTTATCTTAATAAATGCTTCGTATTTTATAGATTATCTTGAGTAATTTCAATTTACCCTCTTTTTAGTCTTCCAACTGACTGACGGTGTAGCTTTGATTTTTTGTTGTGTTACATGATAATTTATTGTTTTAGTGTTTTAGACACATGAAATTTTTGAGCCGAAACAGCTCAATTCCTTTGTTTTCTGGAAAAAACCTTGTTGGTCCAGCGGTGTGAGGGACAGGCTGGTCATAAGAGCTGGGGGATGCTGTTCTAACAAAGGTTCATCCTTTGGTTCAGTTTAATCTGTTTTAGGTCTCATGGTAACGATGTAGTAAAAATAATTTACCCACTTAACACTATAAAAAGCTCACTAGGATTTTTCCCATTAAAACAGATTCATGAGTCACAGCTTAGTACTACCTTCCAGCTTTTATTCTGTACTCTCCTTACCTCAGAGAGTCTGTGGTACCTGTGCCCGTCTGGGGCTGCGGTGTGTTTTGAAATCTCTTGCCCCACACTGATGCCTAGTGTCAATCAGGAAATGTCGTAATTTGTAACCCACCCCCCTCGAGGGTGTGACAGGGTAGGAAGTTGTGGGAGAGCTGGGTCAGGCAGGAACGAGTAGTGGACCCTTCAGAATCTTCATTGAGGCCGGATTTTGCCAGCTTGTCTAAGTCAGATACATTTTGTCATATTAAACACATCTTCTCTGTCACTTCCACCTTCTGTTTTAAATGGGCAATCTGCTCGCTTGCCTTTAGTTTCTTGTGAATAGTATATCTCTCCTCAGCTGTATGTGTCACAACTCCAGGATTGCTTAAGACTCACGCTGTCACTGGTGTTTTCCATTTAGCAATGTCCTACAGGTCAGAGTGTGTTTACAGACCGTGAACTCCAGGCACCCACATGTTGGAGAAATGGTTTGAGTGTCTAAGATAGGAGCCTTCGTCAGCTAAGCCTGTGTGTGATCAAGCAAATCTTGAAGTGTCTGTTATTGGCATCTGAGGTCTCACTTGTCTGGTATCAGCATGATTTTCTACCCTTGCCATTCAGCACCACACTTTTAGCAGCTCCCCCGCTTCAGTCCTCATCTCATGCAGTACATAAAACATTTGAGGGACATCCAGGGAGACTCTAGGAAGCTTCATTAGGAAAGATTTTGGCCCCTACCTATGTATTTCCTGCTCTAACTCTTGCAAAATAAATTGGCTTTCTGTTGACATGTACTTATTAAAATTGTTTAAGCCACACTGTCAGAATTCAGCCCACAGACTAGCATTTGCTGTTTACTTTTGACCTTTTTAAGAGGTATAGTTTTACTAATTCCTGACTGGGGAGGTTTATGGATAGCTCACCGTCAGCCTCATTTTCCGTTGGGTGCCCTGGGACTTTGTGGCATTTCTGAAATAAATGCATAAGTGGTTTTGAGTCCTCATTACAATCTAGTTAAATATATACATTATTAGTGCACATTTGTGTAAAGAGCAAACATTATCGACCTAAGGAATACAGTTCTAGTCATTTATATAAAAATAAAATAACCAAGCCCGGAGGAGTTAAATGTGGCTTGTTTAACATAAGCAGCTAGTAATAGCTGTGGTGAGTCACAAGTCTGGGGTTAACAGGTGTTTCAATATTCTAGTTCACAGAAGCACGTACAGTGAATGGTGTTAGTTCCTTTTCTAAGGAGAGTGGTTCAGGTGAGTTACTGTGTGCCTGAGCATCCTGACAGGGATGCTGTGGAGGCATTAAATAGGTGCCCTGTTTTCAGCTCCACATGTTGGGGTGGTATTTAGCACTTGGTCAGCAGGCTGAGGACCAAGGTGATATTGGTGTGGCATGGAATGCAATGCCACATTCTGTTGTGGCTCCCTTATTCTAAAAAAAGTGATCATGGATACGGGACAATGGTTATTCTCGAATTGCTTTTTCTAAGTGTATAGGGAAAAATAGAGAAATGACTGACTTTCCACCTGAATTTTATGTTAAGATTGAGGAAGGATAGCTGGTAATTCTTTACTTTGTGTTTGACTATACTATTTAATAGCTGCAGATGAAAAATGAAATATTTTCAGGGAAAATGTTTATTGATATTTTCATTTTAAAACTATTATTCAACTCTGACCAGATGAAATGAGCAAGATGAATATTGTACATGGCCCTTTGCCACACACTTGCAATTTCCTTATTACCATTGTGAGAATTTGCCCATATAGTAACATTTACTTCTTAAAATCTACAGACCATATCATGGATATGACATTCTTTAACCTAGGATTTAAAGATTTAAGAAAAGCGATTATTACAATTGAGTCAGTTTCCATTTGTTTGCCTATTTTGAATACAACGATTTGTTCCACCTCTGTTTTTACTTAATCTTGAAATTCAGACTTTCTATTACATATTAACAGGACTGAGAAATGGTTTCTTTGGTAAAGGAAAGTCAGTGAAAATGTACTGAGTACTTCCTGTGTGTCATGAGCTGAATTATATATACATAGCCTTTCCTGCGGACATTCCAATTAATGCTATTAACAACCGTTTCCTCCTCTTTTTTCTTTAACAGGTGAGGTTGAATTTGATGAGCTTAACTTCCCATAGCTGACTGTGGTCCGATGACCCCATTGCCCATACGCTTTCTCCCACAGGGTATATTGGATCAGGGCTCAAAACTCATTGGCAGGCTAGCAAAGTTCCATTTGAACTCAACGAGAAGAACCTGTTTTCTGAACGATGAACTCTATCAAATGGATGCTTCTGAAAACAGTATTGTCTCGTAGAGAGGGCTGTAAACCTTGAAGGACAGTCGAAGCCTCACATTATGTAAAATGGGGGTTGATGGAGGTGGTTAGTCACTGTTCTGTGCCCCCCCCCCCCCACAGTGGCAGAAGCTGGAGCAACCAGGGACCGCCTGAGACCTGATATAGGCATGGGGGCTTTTCTGCAGCTGAGAAAATTGCTTTTTGGTCCAGAGCCTTGTTCTTCTGTGTGCGCTGCTTATGCGGTGTCCTGGGTGGTGGAGTGGGCGGGGGCAGTCGGTTGCTGGGGAGTGTCTAGGGGAGTGAAATAAGCCCTGATCATTGTAACATTTGTGATTCTAGAGGCTAAGAGAACTCAAAGTCGAAATGGCTCAGTAGTCCGTGGATTTCTTTGCAGTTAACAGTTCTTGTTCTGGCACCTTTCCCTCTGGTGCCATCCAGCTAGGTGTTCTTCCATGCTTTGTAACCACCAGTCATCACATTGGTTTTTGGGATTTTCACGTTTTTGTTTTTACAGATGATGCAAAAGCATGAACTGATTCGATATCGCTATAAACTCTGTACGTCTGTATTTCTCAGCAGCCTCGGCTTTATCTGGTCTCCTTGTTAAAAAATAAATGCTCAGGACCCACGCTAGATTCACTCATTAATCTCTGGAAAAAAGACTCCTGATCTGTGTTATTAAGCTCCTCGTTGCTTCCATCAGAATTCACTCTTATTCATTCATTCATTGAAAAGGTATCTATTCAGTTTTTACCATGTGGAGTGTGGAGGGGAAAGGCAGTCTTTCCTCTCCCAGAGTTCTCAGGTTAAGAAGGAATACCTGAAATCTCACAGCATTCGGAGACTCAAACCTTCAGTGTTTCCTCAGTGCTGGATGCCCCATTAAGCAGCCAGGATGCTCAGATGTGAAGAAAGCGTGGAGGGGGAGTGTGAGTGTGGACAGCGTGGGGTGAGATGTCTGGTTGAGAAATTTTGAGATCTATTTAGATTTGTCAGGCTGAATTACAGATGACAGTGAATGTTACATCATGTTGTTTAAATTCAACGTGCGGTAGTCTCTTGAAGATACAGCAACACATAGGTCGAATACATTCTTTTTTAATTCAGCAAACGTTTACTAAGTCCCTATTTGTGCTAAGCATCCCACCAAGAAAAACACATTTTTTTTTTGTTGTTGTTTAAAAATCAAGGGCATGTATAAATAATTTTAGAATGATTTTCCTTGAAAGTGGTTACAATATGAAGTAGTTTTAGGGCTGGAAATACTTCTTGATATTGGTGCAAAAAAAATACATTAAAATGTCAATAAGTGACGATATTAGGTGTTTATAAAAAAAAGTAGAACGTAGCCCTTTCTGATCAGAGATAGAAATTACTGGAAATAAACTTGCAGTCATTCCCGGTATAGGTAGGCTTGCTCCCTGTTCCTTAGCCGCCAGTTTGTCTTTGTCGGGTGGGCTGCATTGCACAAGTCTGTTATGGCTCCAAGCCCGTAATGGTCTGTCTAGTCCATTAATAAGCAGCAATGATATCTCAATTGCTATTAGTTTTATCCCTGTGCTTTATTGTAATTCTGTCTTGAGAGCTAAGTTAGTTTCTTTGGTCTGTGGAAGACAGGAATGGTTCAGAAGTGAGCTCAGCAGTTTGCATTTCCGAGCTGGTTGCGGTTGGCTTACTAGCCTTATTGACTAGAAGAGCAGGTGATTCATGCACAGTCCTATGTTAGAATGCCACAGCTGGGGCTTTTGAAAGGACTGCTGTTAAGTGCAAATAAATAATGATGTGGACGCACAGCAGACTCTAAAAGCATATTAGACTATTGATGAGAATGAATAATACATGTTTTCTGATAGCGTTGGCTACATGTGGCAGGATATTTTAAACGGAGGGGACCTCCCTCCCACCGCCTGCATAAAGTGTGCATTCAGCCAACCTTTACATTCAGGCGTGCTTAACTGTTAACCTGCCATATTAGAGCAGCAGCAGCACTTCAGTTTTATGGTTAAAACTTGTAGCATCGATTAGGAGATACCATTTTGAAAAGTTTGATTCTACAACATGGACATACTAACTTCAAAGAAAACTATCTTGTCAATGATTGTGTTGATTTCTGCCTTCGTCTCTGTGTGATGGGTCCTGGTGCCATAGAATCTGCCATCACAGGTGGTCACTGCAACTGGCCACGTCTCATTTAATGGGATGGAAATTTCAGTTATAATTTAGCATAGTTATTTCTACTGTTCAGTAAAGCTGAGTTTATGTAACTCTTACAAGTTTATAATTTGAAAGTTGCCTGTTTCTGTGTGTAGCGAGCGAGTCTGCAATATTTATCAAGAACCCATTGTTCCCAAACTAAGATAAAACAAAATCTTTGTCCTGGGATCATCAGATATATGTTAAGTAAATTTGAAGAAAGACTCTTGGTCAATGTTCAAGTGAGGGTATATTTGTTTTACTGCTAAAATTCTCAACACTGTACAACAACATATAAGAGGGTTAAGCAATAATGATACAGACAAACAACCAAAGATGAATGGCTTAACTAAAGATCAGATTACATAATGAGGAAAAAACAAGGAAAGCATAGAAGTTCTTAAGAATTGAGGTCCTTTTTCTATTTACACTGAAAATTTGTGTCTAGGTCCCAACCAGTCATCCCTTATCTCTTAAACCCTTTTATAATGCAATGAGCCTGTTTGCTTTACTTTTGCAAGGTCAGATTTTTTCACAATGAGGCCTCTTCAGGTGTAGCGATCACTATGTTCATTCTCTAACATTTCAGTTTATGAAATGTCTTTCCTTTACCTCCCAGCACTTGAGAAATCCTAAGGGTCGTAGTATGAAAGAAACTGAGGAGACAAATGACTAGACAAAGTCTTGAAGTACTGAAAGATAGAAGACTATTTCAGAGACACTTGATCTAATATTTACTAGGGTGAGATCTTATTGAGTCTTTGATCTGGAAAGTTCAAGTTCTCTTGAAAGACAGTGATGCTGCATCTGGGAACAACCAGTAGATTTGGAAATTACCTCTCTCCTTTCTCCTCCTCCCTCTACCTGTATAGTAAGTGTCCCTTCTTACCAAGCTTAATTTTGACGTACTTTGAATCTTCCAGAACATTGCCCCATCATTTATTTTCTCTCTTCTTTTAACTTTAGTTTCTCTCTTTATTTTTGTCTCATCCCAACTTCCCATACATATCAGTTCTTCCAAATTCTTATAAACAATAAAATGAAACTCAGTCTTGACAAACTTGCAAGTTCTTGCCTGGACTTTTGCCTTCCCTTTGCCTACACTCTTATGCTGACCGTTGTGGATCCCTTTCCTGGGTGGAGCCCTTCCTCAGAGAAGGCATACATCCTCACTCCCCGACCTGAGTCACTCCAGGTCGGTGGCCGACAGCATGTCACCAGATCAAATGGCACAATTTCTGTTCTTTCTTAACCTTTTTGCAGCAGCGTATAACTCCTTCAAGCTGCTTGCTAAAATTCTCTCTCTTTTTGATTTTTGAGACTTTTTTTTCCTTTCTAACTCTTCAAAGAGCTGATTTTCTACTTTCTGCTGTCTAGCTATATTCTCAGTTAGGTAACCTCCATAGATCAATGTTTCTTCATCTCCCCTTGCAGGTCAGTAAGCCCTCAACTGTCTCCTAAATGTAGGTAGGATTTCCGTAGAATCTCTACTGGACACTTCATGTTTGTTCGCTTTGACATCAACACTTTCCACTTCCCCATCTTCTTCTGTAGACAGCTTAGCCACCTTTTAAGGCACTTTATTGTAACAGTTAAAGGATCTCACTTAAGGTGAGCCAGCGTGCCTTGGTACACCCCACATCTCCAGATGACTAGTTGTGGTCTTGGATTAAGTTACTTACCTTCAACATACCTTTGTTTCCTCATAGTAAAGGAGATAGTAATAATTCCTTCCTTGTAGGATTGATGAGATAGATAATGGGTGAAAAATTTAAAGGCTAAATAGTAAGACAGTCCTACACAGAGTAAGTACTATGTATATAAAAGTACTTTAGATATAGCTACCTTTAACTTTAAAACCCCACCTTCTCTATAAAACATGTTCCCAACCTCTGAAATCCAATGACAAGCCCTCTTTTCTGTGAAAGCTCTCTTGTTTTTCACTCTCTTATGACATTTAACACTCTTATTTTAATTTTCTTTCTGTATGTCTTATCCCTCTAGCTAGACTAGACTAGGCGTTTTGCTTACTTATGCCTTCTGTCATGGCTTACACTTAGTCCCCAATTTAAAGTTTTTTCCCCCACTATAATCAAATCTACTTTTCTAGAATAATTTCTGACCATCTGAAGTTTTTGAGGCCACTCTGTGCATTGGAATTTTGATGAGAGATCCACAAAAATACTTTGAGGATGCTTCTGTCAGCCTAAGTCATTTTAATGAAACCTCTTTGGAGAAATTGTGTTTTTAGAAGTTTGAGGGTGTGTGTACTTTTTTCCCCACATATTTCTTACACATTTTTACAGTACGTTTTTATAATATTGAAAGTTTTTATTATGACAAGGGAATAAATTGTCTTAAAATTTTTAAATATAATTTTACTATTTAATAGGTATGCCTTAGAAACCTAGACTGTAGTTTTCTCTTCCCAAAGGACATTCTCATCCCTTAAATGTTGGTGACGTTACAATTGCTGAAGAGAAGCTTTGACTGAATCAGACACAGAGAACAATAAGTCTGCCAATGGAAATTATCAGGCATTGATAAAACCTGACAGTGAATCACTGTGACTGAGTACATCCTGGCAGGAATATCAAAAATACACCACAGGTTACACAGTTTTTATTTCATTTAAGAATAAAGGTTTTGACCATTTAAAAGAAAAGGGCCAGTCATTTGTTGGAAATAGAAATCGTTGGACATAACTAAATGTTTTAATTTTTGCCCTCTATTCTCATTGAAAAAATATATATTTTTGAATTTGTTGTGTTTCCTTATGAAAAGAATCTGTTGTAAGTTTTTTCCTTAAGGTCAAAAAATTTTCTTTCCTTTTTCCTTTCTCAACATGTTTGGCCAATAACTTGGATTCTTTTAGCCTGAGTAATTAGACACCCAACTTGTCTGGTGATGAGTTTGTCTGAAGATACAACTCACAAGTCAGTCCTAGCTTTATATGTTACCTTAAGAAAATCAGTAATGGATTGCCTTGTGTACAAATCTATTGAACTTTTGTAGCCTTGAATTCGCAGAGTGACAATTGCTTGTTCGAGGGTACAGTTAATATGCTGCAGCCACACATTTAACTGTCAGTGATTCATTCTCTGTCTCCTGTGAGGCAGATATATTTTCTTCTGATTATAAGGTGGAAACAAAACCCAAAGAATACCATTGCTTGTCATGATCACATCACGAAGCAGCAGTCAAACCAGACATAAACTCCCATCTCTGATGCACGCTGTTGAATATGCATGTTGGGTTTTCCTATGGACTTGGAGTCATCTTCATTGTCATCTGTTTGATATCATCCTTCAGAAGTATGTTCTCTTGGTCTTGTTGAAATGGTTCATTAATCCAGATTCGTATCTAAGTCATTTTCTTGTTTTATACGCCAGTTAATGTATGCCAATGATTTCCATTGTCACAGCATCTTATTGTTCACGGAAAAGAGTAACAAAAATGTAAAAATATGCTAATGAGAAACGGAATGAGGAGGTGTCATGGAGCATGTAGTACTTGTAGGAAGAATGCAGCGCATATAACCCCCATGGGTTTAGGCTAGTTAATGCCTGGTCAAACTGCCATTATGCCAGGTTGCATTTTCAGAAGAGGGACAATGCTATAACTGGGGCTTTCATTTTTCACCCAAAGACTTGGGCAACCCTAGCTAATGGACATAACCAACAAACTGTCTAAAGCAAAGATTCAACAAGTATAAGCAATACTCATCTGCACATCACAACATCTAAAATGCAGTGTGTGGGCTGAGATTAACCTTTAATTGCTTGCTACCGAGATGCAGAAGGGTTCTTGAAAGCTATTTGGATGACCCAGGTCTCCAGAGGGCCTCTTCTCAGGTGCTTGCTGGATGGCGTGCTATTACTTAGACCTGCCTCGAAGGACTGTAAAGCGGCTGATGACAGTGCTATAGGTGTTGCTCCTACTCAAACGCCTTCTGATCTGACATTTCCTCTTTTACGCCTCACCTACACCCAACTAGACAAGTTAGTTTTTTCTTTCAGGGAATAAAGAAAGGAAACAGTAAATTATGGCTCCAGAAGCCTCACATCTTCATCTCTAGCTAGCTTAGCCATCTTTCAAGGCACTTACGTAATGGCTAAAATATTGGCTAACATAGACACTATTGGGGTATGTAGGGCTGTGCCTTCCTATGTCTTAAAACACTGGCAATTTTCTCGGCTGAAATGAAGACAGTGGACCAACTGAGGACCAGCTCAGCTTATGGCCCCAGCCACCACAGCAATGGCATCTGCCAGATCAGGCTCCCTTCTTAGCACCTGAGAACAGGGGGACAATTCCGATGGGCTTCCTCATTCACAATACAGTTGCTTTAGCTTTGCAGAATGGAGTCAAGGTTGAAATTCTACACTGCTGGATACTTTTGTTTGTTCGTGCCTCTGAAGGTGTCCTGCTAGAGAAGCTTACTGGATAGAATATTTGGCTTCCCTTTCCATACGGTAAACATGTAGAAAGAGATTTTACCCAGTGGAGAAGTAGATTTTCAGAGGGAGCAGTGGAGGGAGGCCTTAGTCAAAATGAGAATGTTCTCTCTTCCTCTCTTTTGGTCTCACTCTCTCTTTTATGTCAGGGTAATATGTCTTCGCCTTACTGTGTTTAAATTCACCATGATCTTATGCTGCTGTTCCCAAAGGAAAGCTGTTGGCATTGAAAACCTATTACTGGCCTGGCGCTCTTTCTCAACTTTTAAAATCCATTCAAAATCTGTTAAAATGCTGCATTTCAGTAGCTCTGTAAAAGTGGTGGGATGTCCTAGCTTGGTTATGGTTCTGCATAGCAAGTTCGGTGTATGCCATCTGAGTTTTCCTGCTGGGCCACTCAGTGGCTGGTGAATGTTCAAAATGTGGAGGAATAGATACATGGGTAGTTGGCCCTTCCACTGTAACTGGGATTTAGGTTTGTGACTTCCGGGGTGGATTACTGTTTGCTGTTTTTTGTTTTTTGGTAACTGCAGTTTTTTTAACTTCGACGTTCCAATTTCCAACTTCCTATACCAACTGATTTCTTTCAAAGTTAGAAGTAATAGAAATGAGAGAAATAATTAAAATGTATGCCTGTCCCTCTCTGCTTTTGTAAGGATCATGATACATAGCTCCACTGGTTAAAGGGACCAATGAAAAGTTTAGGGACATAGAGTACCTGAAGTTCTGAATGTCTTCATTATCTCATCAACATCTTGAGTTTCGGAGTCACCCTGGATCTGTACCAACCCTGTGACCCGGGATGGTGACGTTCCTGAGATGAGAACTCTGCCCATTTGCCAGCTTCTTAGTGGAGTTTTGTCAGCCTCAGCCTTCTGCTTGTAGTCGTACTGCTCCGTGAACTTGGCTAGTTAGAATTTGCTTATGGATAAAAGGAGGGTGATCGATGGTATACTTAAGACATTACGGTACTATCGAAGAGATTAAATAATTTAGAAATGTGTGTAAGTAATGGATTGCGCCTGGTTCCCAGCAAACAGTTAATAGATTTTAAATTGTAATTTTAATTTACCCCTGGGTGTAGGCAAGGTTTCCACCCATATTGTCTCAAGAAATAACCAGCTGCCTGGGTTTTCCAGGGTTCTAGTGGATTCTTTAAGCCTCCCTCTGATACTTCACTAAAACACAACTAGCAAAAAAGTAGGAGTGTTTATTAACTCTTGTTTGAAAAACAAATAAAAATGGAGACACTTTCTTAACTGAAAACTTGATCATGTACATTCATTTCCTCCCCAGAAACGAATCTATTCTTAAAACAAAGAATAGAAACTGTGTTTCAGAAAACCAATTTTAGCAACATAGATTTTAGGTTTGTAAACCAACATGACTTCAAGCCTTTGGGAATAGCTATATAGAATTTCATACTGTGCCTGTTAAAAAGTGCAAAATTATGTTATGTTTGCAACACACACTACATTTGCACTTTGGCTTCTATTCGGTAATTTCCAAGTTGGCGTTTGGGTTTCTATTACAGAATGGGAGGCAATCCTAAAGGCAGACCTGTCAGGTTTTCTATTTCTCAGCTGTCTTGACATAAGAGCAGATGTTATTTTGATATATACCGTGTAGGATAAGAGTATATTTAATTGTATTTTTACCATTTGTGATTGCTCCCATTTCTGAGGGAGAAATAACCAAAGATTAGGTCAAATAGAGCCTGCTGGATGTCTGAAATGGGTTATGACCAAAAGCCACTCTTTTTTTTTTTTTTTAAAGATGTGTAAGAGAAATTATTTCTTTGATGACAGAATAAAGGTCTTCTTGAGAATAGGAGCTAATATTTTTGTCATCTTTTAGTTTATTGCTTTTTTCCCCTCCTCCATCTAGTAGAGTCATTCCAGATAGGAAATTAGCATATAGAGTAGGGAGACAAGTTTTGACTTCAGTCAGAATTCTTCAGATCAGTGTTCTCCTACCCAACACTCAACTTTTAAATAGAATAAATGTGGCTTTTTTCACTGTCATGAATTATAATGTCAAGGAATGTAATGAATAAACATCAGATTTTCTGTTCTAAATAGTTGATATTTCAAATAAAAAATGGCCGGTCAAGGAGTACTTTATTTTTTTAAAGTAATTTTTTGTTTTTTTATTATAGTTGACATACAATATTGTGTTAGTTTCAGGTGCATGACATAGTGATTAGACATTTATATAATTTACAAAGTGATCACCCTGATAAGTCTAGTAACCATCTGATGCCACACATAGTTATTACAACATCTTTGACTATCAGGATTGATATTTTTAGTGATTTAAGGTAATTATAGATTAGCATTCTGACAAAAAATAAACACAAAAAGAGAAAATAGTTGATATATAATTTGATGGCATTCAAGAACCATTTGCTTTTAAGTAGACTCAAGGGAAGATACCTATTTAAAAAAATTTACTGAAGCGGCACTAAAAAAAGGTGAATGAAATTTTCAGGATTATTTAAAATACGTCAAGGAATGCTTTATACTTTCGTCAGGAATAGCCCTCATCTGGAACCAAATCAAATGGTCTCACTTGTATTTCATAACCTTCGGTTAGGCCCAAGGCAAGGCTCTCGCTCTCTATTGTATATTTGTCAGGACTGAAGAGGATATTGGAATGTGATTTTTGCCATGTTTCATCAAGCAAAAACAAGTGATTTTCCTCTAGAGAGCAACATATCAGTGGGTTCCCAGTGATAGATGATGCCATAAAAATGCAGTGCCTGTTTAAGCCCTGGCAACAGTTTTGCACTGAATTTATGATTTATCTGGATTAATATTTTGGTACCAGAGGAGAAAAATTTAGGATTCAGTTACAAAGGTAGGTTCTTATGCCCAATGAAAATGTCAGCCTCCAGGAAGCTGGAGACTTTGAGTGAAAAAGGCTGTTCATGACCACTGATGTTGTGTATCTAGTTTGATTTCTGTTCAGGAAATTGATAATAAAAGAGACTTTTATATTGCTCTGGAACTCTTAGGTCTTTTAAGCTCAAAACACCTTTAAAAGCAGTGAATGCAAGTCTGGCACAACTAACTAAGTGTAACTGGGAACACTATGCTTTTCATTTCTTGGGAGATAATTTTCATTTAACTGGTCTTACTTCATAATGGGAGAGGCCTCCTGCTTGACCTGCTTGTGTGAACATACATACATACATACATATATATATATATATGAATAATGGACTTTGAAGGGACTTTATAGTTTGAGATTATTTTCTTGAAATTCGTGATCTGTGCTGGAGTATTTTACTAGCTATTCTATATATCTACAATGGCTGTGACTGCCATTTTTGTACACATGTTCCCTATTTAGTGTTTGAAGTGGACACGGGAAGACAGATCAGAAACATACCTCTCCACTTCTCTTTACAGTTGACAAGTTTAGTCTCTAATCACCGATTCTTTGATCTCGGCTTCTGTCCTCAACGTGCTGCGATTAGACACACTATAACAGAACTCTTTTTTTTTTTTTTAGGATTTGCTGTTGTATTTATAATTTACCGTGTAATCATTCGAAGGTGTACAGTCTGGTAGTGTTCGGAACTCCTTATGTGGTAAAGTGAAGCTTCTTTTAGCTTTCGTGCTTGACAAGCTTCTTTGCCCCTTCTGGCTGCTGTAATGAATCTCCATATATGGAGTTGCTTACAAACGATGGGCATTTATTTCTCTTGGTTCTGAAGCCCAAGTTCAAGGTGCGGGCAGATTGAGTGTCTGCAGGAGACCTGCTTTCCCCATAGTAGATGGTTGTCGTCTTGCTGTGGGGTGCCTTCTGTGAGGGCACTCCTTGGAGTTCCATGAGGACCCCACCTCCATATCCCAGTTACCTCCCAAGTACTATCATATTGGGAGTTAGTATTTTAGCCTATGAATTTCGGGGGACACAGACCTTCCATGTAGAGCCACAAGTAACTCTTTTTTGTGCTGTTTTGTGTCGTTACAGAACTCCACGATGGGAGGCAAGCTGAGCAAGAAGAAGAAGGGGTACAATGTGAATGATGAGAAGGCCAAGGACAAAGACAAGAAGGCCGAAGGGGCAGGGACGGAAGAGGAGGGAACCCCGAAGGAGAATGAGACCCAGGCGTCTGCAGAGACCACCGAGGTGAAGGAGGGCAAGGAGGAGAAGGTGGAGAAGGATGCCCAGGACGCCACCAGCAAGCCCGAAGACAAGGAAGGCGAGAAAGGCACAGACGCAGCCAAGGCAGATGCTCCGAAGGCAGAGCCGGAGCAGACGGAGGGCGCGGCCGAGGGCAAGCCGGAGCCCCCGAAGGAGGCCAAGGATGCGAAGGATGCGAAGGAGCAGGAGCAGGCCACCGCCGCCGCGGGCCCGGCCGCAGGCGACGCGCCCAAGGCCTCCGAGGCCGAGGCCCCCGCGGAACCCGCCGCGGCCTGCAAGGTGGATGACAAGAGCAAGGAGGGCGGGGAACCCACAAAGACTGAGGCTCCCGCCGCTCCCGCCGCGCAGGAAACGAAAAGTGACGGGGCCCCGGCTTCAGACTCAAAACCCAGCAGCACTGAGGCTGCCCCCTCGTCCAAGGAGACCCCAGCATCCACGGAAGCACCCAGTTCCACGCCCAAGGCCCAGGCCCCCGCAGCCCCAGCAGACGAGGTTAAACCTGCCGAGGCCCCGGCAGCCAATTCCGATCAAACCGTAGCAGTGAAAGAGTAACAAGGACAGCCTAAGGAAAAGAAGAGTACAGCTTAAAAACAACCTGTTCCTCTCTCTCTCTCTCTCTGTCTCTCTCTCTCTCTTTCTCTGTCTTTCTCTCTCTGTCTCTCTCTCCTGTACTAACTTGTTTCAAATTGGAAGTAATGATATGTATTGCCCAAGGAAAAATTAAAAAAAAAAAAGGATGTCCCATCGAGGGAGGGAGGGGGTGGGGAGAATCCAAATAGTATTTTTGTGGGGAAATATCTAATATACCTTTGGTCAACTTTACCAATCAGTCCTGGATTTTAAAGATCAATGTCTGAAAGTAACAGTACATCTTTTTGTACCTGAACTGCTGTTAACATGCACTCCGCCGACCAAGAACCGGCATCTTGTCTTCTGCCAGGGGAGCTGGGAGTGATGCGTCCGACGCTGCCCACGGGGCCTGTTCCAAGGCAATCAGATCTTTATGAAAGCAGTATTTTCTGTGTGTTTTTTTTTTTCCTTTTTAATTTGCAGCCTTTCTTATTTTAATATTTTTTTAATGTTGTGGATGAATGCCAACTTTCAGACAGCCCACTTAGCCTGTCCACGTGTATCCGATGCCAATAGTCCATTCTTCCACCCCAGGTATTTTTGGGAGTAAACAAACATTCTCTCATCCGACTTAGCCTCCCTAGATTTCTCATGACGAGTTAATGCATGTCTGTGGTTGGGTGCACCTGTAGTTCTGTTTATTGGTCAGTGGAAATGAAAAAAAAAAAAGTCTGCGTTCACTGCAGTTACAGTTTCTCTTCCATTCTGTGTCACAGACACCAACACACCACTCATTGGAAAATGGAAAAATAAAATAAAAAAAAAACAAAAAAATGTACAATGGATGCATTGAAATTATATGTAATTGTATAAATGGTGCAACAGTAATAAAGTTAAACAATTAAAAAGAAGTAATAATGCCTTGGTTTTCTTTTGCCCTCACTTCCTCCTGTGTGATTATCTCAGCAGAGAGCAGAGCCCTGTATCCAGCATTTCCCCACATTTATTTGGATAGAAGTAGAAAGCAGTCTCCTCAAACTTTTGAGGACCTTGTCTATTTAGAGAATTATATCAGTCAGTGTCGATCTTGAAAGGCTAACCTGAAAACTTACTATGCCTATGGATATGCACCCTATGGAAATGTGGGTTAATAAAATATACTTAAAACGAACAAATATTTTGAATAAAACACATTAAAAGACAATGAATAGATGTGATCTCGAGGGTTGCGAAGAATTACAAAATCTTACAGAAACATCAAATGTAAGTTGTGAAACCAATGATGATCATTTCATTTTATCCTTTTATTTATCATATTTGTGACAGAGCGGACAATGAGACAGACAGCAGCAGTGTGAAAGTTAAGCATGGAGCTGGCCTTTATGGTGACCAGATTCCTGTCCAGGTTGTGCCACTCTTGTATGGCTTTGAAGTCACCTCTAACCTCCAGGCTTCCCTGCTTTATACTGGAGGGTGAAGACTATGATCGCTAAGGAAAGACCCCTTATTCAACTTATGAAATATTTAGTAGTGTTCATATATATACCCAGTGACCATTTTACATTATGATGGATAGGTATGTACCAACAGATGTGATATCACCTCCATCCTTTGATTTCTCCCCCAAACTCTCAGTGTGTTTAGGTTTCATATGTCCTGTAGATGGGAAAGGGCTTCGGGAATGTGTAAGGAGTGACTTTGATGGAGCAGCCAGGCACGAGGATCAATTCTTTAAGAAAAGAAGGAATTGTCCCTTGGATCTTGGTGGTAATTTGCGTCTTTTCCAATTGGATATTAGAGACCCAATCTCAAATATAAAACACTTAAAACTGAACAATAGCCACTGTAAACATTTCTCATGCTTGAATCATTTAAGTATCAGGATTTGTGGGAGAATAAGATTAGGTGATAATTACCCGGAAGAATATGTTTATACAATTTATACTTTAACACAGGAAGTGTTTATACTCTTAACAAAAGGAATTTTCTATAGAATTTATGAAGGGCCAGTAAATATATCAAAATTTATTCCCAAAGATACTTTAGCAGTACAGTAGATGAACCTGATTTGATTATGGGTTATATTAACACATGGTTGAATAAAAAAGGAGAAGAAAAAATCCTCTCCATTTACCTTCTGAGTGGCCTGTAACCTGCACCATATGTGTAGTCCACCACTAAGATGCCGTGGTAATATTGGGGAAAATAAATGGGTGAAATTGAATATTAGGCAAATAGACCCATTGGGTTCAATTCATATCTGTGATCACTCTTTTTGGCACTTTTGGTTCTAGTTTCTATAGTGAAATAAATTCGAACTTGTAATGCTTGGAAGGACAGCAACCGAGATGCGTAAATACAGTAACCACCAAGCAGCTGTTTTAGGTATGAAAAGCAGCAGAAGACTGTCCAGATTATTCCTGATGTGTCCTAGCAAATATGAACTAGCTTGGGGGCGGGTTGGTGGTGGTGGTGGGGAACAGATTTCAGTGAACCATGGAGACATTTATATGATTACTAATATTAAATACATGTCCTTCTTGCAGATAAATGTGATTAGCGGAATTAGTCTGTTACATACTCACTGTCTCCATCCCCTGCTTTTAATTAAAAAAACTCACTAGGTGTTTTGGTGAACAGAACAATCAAATCAACCTCCTGGATTAGCCTTTATTGCTATAAATTACCGTTTAGAGAGAAATGAAGTTGAGACATTTTCCTCAGTTCATTTACACTTTGAGTTGTTGAGTAAGGGTACAGGAGAATTAAAATGGTGTTCAAGCAATTAAAGAATACAGAAATGTGGTCACCAAAATATTTATATCAGAATTTTAACTTAACCATGGCTCGTAACATTTAATTTTACCATGCCTATGAAAAACTTAAGAAGATGTAGTTTGAAATTGTCTATTTGGCAGAAAATATCTTATGTGTGGGAACGATTGGCCCAGTCGGGAAGGGAAGAGTGTCGGGCATCCGAGTTAATTTTGGATTGACCTAAATCGTTCCTACCTCATGAACAATCTAAAAGGAAGGCAGGACAGTGCACAGGCTGCACTTAACAGGCAAGTCAGCGCTACTCAGGAACTCGCCACATATTTGTCTTGTCGGCTCACACGTGAGCAACAAATCTGAAGAATGAAGGGGTTCCAGGGTCTGACACCTTTTTGGTGCTCATGAGCAGACTGCAAGTAGGAAACTAACAGGAGTGAAAACGAACTTGCTCAAAGTTTCCAGCTTCGTCCCCCAACACCTTGAAGATCCCGTTTTAGTAGCTGACGTGATGGGGGTGGACTCAAATCCCCAAGAGCTTGGTTGTGCCAGGCATCTCCAGGATGGCCCTCCCTGCTCTCAACTCTAAGAGAAGACCATCTTCTGCCTCTCCTTGGCCATTGAGACAGAGGTAACATGGCCATGATCCAGGCAAACATTTGTCTTTCTTGGAGAGTCCTTTTTCAGTGGGGTCAAAACATAGGTTTAGTGTGCAGTAGGGAGTTGGTTGTCAGCTCTGGTGCTGATGAGATCTAGCCATTCCTCAGCTGCCTGAGTTGGGTAAATTATTAGGTTCCAGCAGCAACACGGTTTTCATAAAGCATCCTAAAACCTTAAATTTCACTGAGTGAAGCATGGTATATTGAAACGCAGCATCTTCACTGACACACATCCAGAAGTCATCTTTCGTTGTTCCTTTCTAGTTATAGGGCGCTTTCAGTGGTTTCATTTATGGGGGGAAAAATCTGTAAGACTTATAAAATTTACTATTCTGGTGTTATCCAACATTTTGTCTCATGATTGATGAGGTTACTCTCTATCCTTTTGATCTCTATTTTGCTTTTCAAGAGTAACGGTGCAGTTATTTTGAGCTTGATTTTTAACTAGTTTGCACAATATTTAAAATTGATGCTTGGAAGGTAATCTTAAAAATATATCAAATAGGAGATTGATCAAATGAAGTTTTACATGCATCCTTAGGAGAGGAGGCAAAATTTGCTTGTTTATCACTGACACTATTTTCTGTCAGCTAAGTAGTTAATGTCTTAAATATTTAGCTCAGGGATTCTTGTTTGGCAAGGGTATCAATTCTTTCCCCCTCTCAGTAGTGTAGCAATTTCTGATGAAGGTGCATATCTTTGATTTTTTTTAAAAAAAACTATTTCTCATCATGAGTTTATTTGCTTCGTGTCTTTTTAATGATAGAAATTTTATTAGAATATGAAAGCTGAAAATCTAGGAACCATTGGCTTAGTATTTTTCTCCAAGTTTTCTCAGTCTTCATTTTAAGAGCAATTTTTATTCTGAAGTTGTATACTTCCATTCACATACATATTTTATTTCCTGGCAAATATATTTTTGAATAAGACCTATGATCTTTAAAAAGAATATTTATAGTGCAACTGTTCATATCTAAATAGAAAAATTAACTAAAAATATAATCTTTATCTCATGTATCCTTGACCTTCATATTTTTCTCAGGTCCTAATATCACATTTGTTCTTCGTTTTGTTTTCTTTGAGGATAGTTTTATGTTTCTCCCGAGTTTCCCTCTGAATCCAGAAAAATTCACCTCGAATGTCGCTCATTTATAAATTAACTGGCCTTATATAATGTATCATTTATTTCATTTTAACTCAGGGTACCATGTTAAATGGTCAAATGACAAAATGATGGAGCAATATGCCCAAATTTCGAATCATTTAGAGAGCATTTGTATTTGCTTCCTTCATGTATGCTTTTGCTTATATAATCCAGGATTGAAGAGAATAAGAGTAAAAGCATCTCAACAAAAATACAGTTTTGGGGAATTCTCATTTTAAATATGATTTTTCATGTATTTCTCTAATTCCAAAGCGGAGTTTCACATAAAGAAAACCAAACATGGTTAGGCTACAGGCTTCTGTGACATTGTGGGTTTCGGAATTATATGAAAGCTTAAAAAGAAATTTATATTTTTAAACTTAAATATTCTGATAGATTTTTAAAATAATTATCTAAAAGACGGAGTTCCAGACACTACCAGGAAAGCCTTGTTATGGGCAACCAGTCATCTGGCTTTTTAAGCTATGATTTTGTGCAAGTAAAAATGTTTGAATAGGCCCCAAAGACTTGCCTTACAATTAAATAAATTATTCCTTAAGGTGATCGAATTGTATTTAAGAGCCATGCAACCGGAAAGTCACGCCCATAATATTGTCACTCAGCAGAGGAAAAAGGTACTCTTTTTAACCTTGAAGAAAATATATTCAGTTGTAAAACACTTTTGATAACAAAAAGAATGAAGGAAAAAAAGAAAAAAACAACGCCTCCACCTTCTAAAAGGAAAGCAACTCTTGTCGTGGAAGAGAGAGACTGTGTCTCAGCAGTGACTGAGATTCGCCACGAAAAGAAGGGGGTGACGTGCTTGATTACAAGAGCCTTCTATGCAGGTCTGGGAAATTTAATGTGACAGGTGAACCCCATTAAAGAACTGACGAGAAAGTCTGAGAGCAGCCAGTGAGCAATTTCCATCTTCTCTGCCTCAGCACAGACATCTAAGAATAGAGCTGCCTCTCAGCCGGAACCACCCACTTCAGCCACCGAGTCTGACTAGTATGCAAATTCCCCAGAGGGTTTTTTTTTTTTTTTTTTTTTTTTTTGCTGAGTATAATAGGGACTGTATTTCTCTTGCTAGTTATTTAGCTGCTTTCTCTTGCAGGAGCTGAAATTGCCTTGACATTCAGAGCAAATTCTACCTTTTTAAAACAAAACGAACATGCACGCGTGCGTGCGCGCACACACACACACACACACACACACACACACGTAGAACAACAAAACCCAGAATCACATAATTAGAAGAGAAACTAATTAGAGTACATCAGAAAAGAGTTGCTTACATTTCTGATGCTAGTGGAAACTTTATTATAACTTTTGTCTTTTATTTCTTTTCTTCCTTATTCTGTTTCCTCTACATTTTGTCTTTCCCATTGAGTCTCCTGCTGTTTTTTTTTTTTTTTGGTCTGCTAATTAAATTCTAAAGTTATAATTGTCCTTTTCTTCCCTCCTTCCCTCCCTCCCTCCCTCCCTCACCTCCCAATCCTTCCTTCTTTCCTTCCTTCTTTCCTTCTTTCCACTGCGTTCACACTGAGGCAAATGCTCATATTGGGCCAGACTTATAAAAATGATATATACAACCTTCATGTGTAGTCTTTAAATACACTTCAAGTGTACTGTTCTTTCTGACGTTGCATACCTCTTACTATTCATTTGCTCAGGAAGAACAATACAATTTACTTGAAGCTTGCCTGTTTTTAGTTCTCTCTCTCCCCGCTCCATCCTCCACTATCTATAGTAATAACGAGGGAATGGTAGGGCTACCCATTCATTTCGATGAGTCAGAAACTAGAAGCAGCTTTGTCTCTTGAATCTTCCATGGCCATAACCCACCTATATTCATTATCATCCCCCACTTTCTGGGGGCTGAGAAAAAGAATCGGGACTGAGAGGAAAGATCATGGCTTTGTACTTGGGTATATTCAATATGAGGCACTTTGGAAGCTGAGTAGCCACATGGATCTCCAAGGATAGAGCTGGACCTAGAAACGCAATCAGCATTCCTTAGAAGGTACTTGACACCATGAGCCTGATGAACATCTTCTGTGGAGGGGACCAAGGAGAGAATGGAGTGAGCTGCGTGCTTAGCATTGAACCTCTTATTTGATGATTAGGTAAAGACTGGGAAGTCATACCTGAGTGAGGGAGGACAGCTGGGAGAGTGTCACATGACAGAAAGAAAGAAACAACATTTCAGGAAGAGAAGGTGGAAAAAAGTGACAAAAATTGCTAAGACATCAAATAAGGTGATTTTTAAAATGCCACCTCAGGGCACTGACAACCTTACCAGTGGCTGTCGGGTTGGAGGGGTAGACGCTGAAACCAGATGGTAGTAAACCGAGGAAGGAGTTGGAGGTGAGGAGATTGAGCCACGTTTTCTAGAAACTCTTTAGAAAGTGTAGGTGCAAATGGGAAAAGTGTGATAGGGCTGAGTCAAGAAAGAAAGGGACTTTTTTGGTTTTGTTTTGTTTTTTAGATAGAAGAGATGCAGTTTTTGTATCGATCTAAAGGAATCATTTGAGGAGGATTCCTTATATACCGATGAGATGAAAGAGAGAACTTGTTATTTGAGAGTCTGGACAGGCAGGTATGATGCCAAGTGCAGGTAGAAGGATGTCGCTGTGGTTCCCGAGTCCACACGGCAGCATCTGGGAGGTGTGGGGAGAGCTTGGCTGAGTCTGGGGGGAATGAACAGAACGTGGAGCAATGTTATGTGTTGACGTGACATATAGGGGTAACCTGGGGGGGGAGTCAAATAGATGACATAACAGCACGTTTTCCTCCCCTCTCAGCTCCCACAGGCAAGGTGCCTTGGCCAGTGAGCCCCCCTTATCCTGGGGTCCAGCCTCTGGTCCTGCTCATCCCTGAGTAGCAGCCTCAGTTCCCTGCCAGTCCACAGATTTGTTCAAACAAGCCCATCACGTGCTCTCATGGGACGCCCCGCACCCCCCTTCACCCTCTTGTTGCTACAAGGCCTGTTTCCCACGGCCCCTGCTGTTCACTCTGTTATACTTCCGTGTGGCCCTGCGTGGAGCAGCGTTCCCCATCCCTGTGACACTGCTGTGAGTATAGGTGACCAATACACCGCTGTCGATCTCGTCTCTCCAGTGCTGGGTGTCACGTGTTTGGCCATTCCCATAACTCTTGAGTGGGTATCCCTCCCTTAGCAGTGGGGTGAAGGGGCGGGGATCTAGACGCCCTCTGTGGTCCACCTCTGATGCGAAAACATCCCATCGTTCCAATGCCCTTTGCTGTGGAGTCGTTGGGATGGGAGCTGACAATTTGAAGACACATTTACACTGTGAATGTGTGGCTATGTCCACAAGTTTTCCGGGGGTGCAATTTTAGGCAGTGTACTCAGTGACTGGGAGAGGGATTTCGGAAAGTGGACATCTTCAAATCCCATTGCAGGGACAACTGTCTTCTTTGCTTCTAATCACTATACTATACAACTGAAATGAAGCTATAAAAAATCATTGACTTGTACAATGTAAATATGAGCAACGAGTTATCTATTATATTTCAATAAAGCTGTAAAAAATATTTTGGCCTTGGATATAAGGCCAAAAGTGTTTTTTAAGAAAGGTACCGTGTGCCATATTTTGACATTTCCAAGTCCTTCAAAAAGTCACATCCTCGGGGAAGAAGAAAAGATTTTTTATTTTTCTTGAAATAAAAGATGGTACATAATGGGTTGACTCAGGTTTCACTAGCTGGGTTTGAAGTGTATTTCTGAATGTAACCACTGATAGTCCTAGCTGAGTGACTCACCCTCATCCTTGGCTGTAAAATGCACCTACCCGGGGTATTCTTGTGGGAGTGAGTGGGGTTAATAGTGCCAGGCCCTTGGTAAGCGCTGCTCACATTTTTACTATTTTTTTTTTTTTTTTTTACTAGGTAGAAATCTCAACCTCATATGAACGTTAGATAGCATCCTTATGGTTTTATAATCTTATTTCCTAATATCCTGACTTTCAGTGGATTTATGGCCAATGTTTTCATTTAAATCTGCCTAAAAGCCTCATTTGTTCTTCAGTGAATTGCCATTTTATTTTCAAGTAATTTTTTCTTTTGTTGGAATTACTGCAAAGGGGAAGCAACTAGTACTGGGGGTAAACATGCTTGGTGCCTGCCCAGCAAGCAGCTGGCTACGTGAATACAATGTTATGCATACTTTCTAATTTGATAATCTAGATGTTCCACACTGATGGCCTAATTTATTTCTGCATTTGTTTTCAGGGTGGTCAGATGTTTTCAAAAGTCTGTCTTCCAGAATAAGAGAGAGATTACTAAATTATTGCCTTGAGGGATTATGCTTTGGTCATCATAATTTATATTCACTGCTTTCACTGAGAAAAAAAATTATGGTTTAAAACAAAAGTCTATTTTTTTTGTGTGTTGGAAATATGGCTGGAGTTTCATGCCTTGTTTGTCCAGCTAATCAGACCTCTGAAAGGGCAACATTCTAGAGAAGTGCTAATATGGTTTAGGAGGGGCTATTATTGATAGATAATGGGTTCAGATAAGGGTGTGGTTCGTATGCCATATTTATTAAAGATAAATAGAGAAATTGGATTGAGACATTATGGGTTCAGATAAGGGTGTGGTTGATATGCCATGTTTATTAGAGATAAAGTGAGAAATTGGACGGAGACATTGCAGATTCAGATACAAACTTCAGATTATTCTGAGTTGATATATGGCCAAACAGGTGACAATTAGTGGAGAGTATGTGAATTTGGTGCCTATAGAAGGTGGCAAACAAACACACTGTAGGATAATGATGACGAATCGTCATTGATCCTCTGAAAGGATTGACAGGCAATGAAGTATGAAAAAGTGACATCAGTGCTATCTCTCTCTGCTTTTCTGAGAGGGCAGAGTATAAGAATTGTTGCTGTATTCATAGTAATTTCTGAAAGAAAGAGTTTGCATTTCCCCCTGTAAAACTAGAATAGAAGAATGGAAATAGAATTAGACTTTCCAAAGTCATTTTTAATATAAATTTATAGCCATTGAGAAAAATGTATTTGTTATTTTGGAACGCTTATAAACTGGGGGACATCCTTTGTTAGTAAATATTTGGAGTTAAAATTGTAAACAGTTAAGAATTGAAGCTCTTTGGTAGCTATAGTCATGCATATTTCCAACAATAAAAATTAGCTTTCTGTTTTAAAAAAATACATCCTTTTTTTTTTTTTAACCAATAAAAGATTGTAAGTGTATTTGTGAAGATTGAACAGTACAATCTGTGGACACAGAGTGCTGTGGCAGCCCTCTTATCTGGAGGAGGCAGGAGTCAGACTTACGAAAACTTGTGAGCTCTAAACCCAGAAACAAGCTGAAGAAAATCGTGAGCAGAAATAGAAGAAAATGTCTGTTACGAAGCCTCCTAGGCATTGCTCTTCAGAAGTTCTCAGCCTCTTGCTCAGACCATACTCTGTAAATAAGGGAGTGGGTGAGAGAGATGGTGATTATGAAGTGATGGTTGTCTGTAGAGGAAGGGGAGAGAAAAACTAAAAAGGAGGACAGGAGCGTCTAGCCTGAGTCTCTCAAGTCTGGGACCAGGGTTTCCACAGGTCTCAGGAATGTCTTTTTTTTTCCTATTTAAAATATAAGTTTAGTTTTCCTCACAAGAAAAAAATCCTCTATGTATGGGGATGGATGTCAATGAGACTTTTCCTCTATCCAAAAGTAGAGCATTCTTACGAAAACTTTTGTAACCTGAAATGATATGAAGCGAAGAAACAATTACCATTAATTTATACGGAAAAAGTTTTGAGCATTCACAGACCCCCAAAATAACCTACCAAATCATACCAAGTGACATAAAACCTAAAATAACGCTGACGTCTAGTACAAGTGTTCTCCCTGCTCCAGTTGTGCCCACAGCCTCTGAAACAGCTCACCCACAACCCACGCTAAACACTATTTTCACTTTTCACCTTTTTCATAGAAGCAAAAATCATCTACAGATTTCTTTTGGTTAGAGAAAACAGGTACTTTCATATAAGCAAAGTGGAGTAATGCGAACTTTCAGAAAAGGAATACCTGTATAATACAAATATCAAACCATTATGTTGTACACCTGAGACTAATTTAACCTGAAGACAAAATAAAATGTAAGTTTATAAGGATTATATTGAAGTGATAAAGGCAGAAGAATTAGAAGTGAACTAAGGAATCTCTGCTTACATTTCTCAAGAACTCTTGAAAGCATCCTTGTGCTACAGTGCACAGTAAAATACCTGATGGCATAAAGGTGACCGAAGCACAAAAACAGATATGATCATTGTCACGCAGGGTCAGTTTCTTTCATCTCACCCGCCAGACACCCGCTGTTCTCCTTGGTGGTGCTGTTGTGGGCAGTGCCAATCTTCTCCTTTGAGCCTTCTTCGTGCCTCTAGATACCAGAGCAAAGCCTCAAGCAGTGTCTTCCATTAAGCAAAACATTCTAGTGTCACACGGAATTGTGAAATCATTGTGCTTTACACCGTGTATACATAATGGTGTACAGAACCTGTGACTTTTATCCGCGGTGCTCCTCCCATCCTATCCTCCTATACTCTGACCCTCACCCTTTGAAATTCACCTCATCTCTGTCTCTCGCGTGCCTGTCCGGGGTCTAATAAAATATCTCTTAAGGCTAGGGGTGTGTATTAAGTCACTACTTTAAGCTAAATTACAACAATAACCTGATAATAGTGTTATATATTATAATATAACAATGATAGTATATTATAATTTGATTTTAATATAAGATATAATAATTATAATATATAATTACCCTGGACCACAATGTATTTCCCAAAAGGATTATACCTGATGTGCATAATTGTGTAGTTATATATGGCATGTTAGGGAAAAGAAAGTTTGTACATACCTTATTCTTAAAAAGTCGAATTCGTAGTAGAACAAAAGAAAGCTCTAGTTAATGTTCTGCAGTGGTTATTAACCTCTCCGAACTATTAAGATGTGGCCTGGGGCAATTTAGAATGGCAGAAGTAGAGTTCAGATTAAGTGAAAGGTAACTATAGTCCTGTTCATAGTACAAAAAGCACACGCTTTAATTAAATCATGGAAATAGAAAAGTCAGGTTGGATTATATCAATCACGAGGAATCGTTCATCGACAATTTTATTTGGCCTATTTACAGTCCTTGTTGGTAAATATGAATTTGTCACTCTCTCCCGTGAACCCCTTTGCAAAGTTCTTGCCTTCAATAAACACCTGTATCATCACAGTCACCCTGCTACTAGTAATTTCCTTTTATCCCCTCTGATGTATGCCTCAAGAACCCCAAATAGGCTCAGAAATCCTAGCCTTAGAGTGGAAGATTCCTAGGCAGATCCTCTTGCAGTTAGGGAAATGTGAATGTTTTTATTTTCAGGGAAAGCGCTGGAATCCATTGAGAAACCTCAATTCCATTGAGAAATCATTACAGGACACACTGTCTCTGTGTTTGCCGTCTATGGGAATGGGACTTGGGAAAAACTTTGGGTCTTTCTTTCTAAATGGAAGTGGCCAAAATCTCCCAGGCCTTCTCCATGTCACTAATCCAGGATGGGAAACTGTGTCTCCCACAAAAAATTCAGCGGCACTGAGGTTGCCTCTGTGCAAAATTCTCAGTCAGGAGGTAACTATTTTTATTAGTAGGAGCCCCCTCATCCTACTTTATTTGTTTATTTATTTATTTCACAATTAACTCCTTAAAGATGTGTTTTAATAATAGAACAGTTCTAGAAATTATTATGCTAGCTGGTACAGTTAATATAAATGAGTGAGATATATTTTTTCCCCTGGAAAAATATATCATTTGGACAGATAGCAGAATAGATTTGAAATAAATGAAAATGGCTTCTTCTTACAGAATGATTTTTTTTTTTTTTACCAGCACAGTTTGTTCAATATCTGTAAATAAAGGATTAAAATATTTCTGATAGTTTTGGCAATACTGACAACTATTTGTTCCTTAAGTTTTCAAGTTCCAGAGAGAAGAATGTATTGGACCTATTTGCTCAGTAACTAACACGTCACCTACTTAATTTCATATGTATTCAGCATCACAACATCAATTACCAGGCACTAGAAATGCAAACCCTCGCTCTTAAAGACCTTCTTGTCAGGAGGGGCAGACTGCGACATCAGACTCGACATATTGGAGGCCTCCTGTTTGTCTGCATGCTATATACTCAGTCAATGGCAATGAGGTTTCAAGGTTTGAAAATATTTTGCTTACAATGGTATTTGTTTTGTTTGGACTTTGGCCTAAGCTGTGACGATAATTCAGTTGATTCACTCAGCTCTGAGATAGTGAAGGCCTATTGTTGCTATGTTTCTCTTTTAACACTTGGGGAGAATTTTCTGAAAGCTTCTTTCTGTCTTTAATTGCATATATTGAGAAGGCAGCCTGCCATACAGTGACTGAAAACAAGTAGAATTTTTTCTATGACTCCAGGAGCCCTAAGTGCAAATATACGAACAAGGATCTTGATGTTTGAGAAAAGAACTATTTTGTTTACTTAAGGATGATATGTCTTTCTTAAAACTGCCACTTTGAGGATATTAAATTGACATTGGCTAGGAACGACAAATTGCAGAATTAGTGCATTTGTCACAATTCTCTCTCACCAGCATGATTAATATTGTAACACGTGAAGAAATCTTTAGCTGAAATAAAAAAGGCATCATTGAAGTTAGAAATCTAAATATAATCTTAAATTATGTACAAACTTCAATTAAATTGACCAGATTAGGTAAACATACATGCAAGATAAAGTTTGCAGCCTTTGGTGAGGTACATAGGGTCAGATAAAATAACCTTATATAATGGAGAAGTAGAATGATGCCAGGAGTATGCTCTTGAAGGTCAAAGCAAGTTACAGAAAGACTGGGAATCTCTCAAGTTCTGCTAAAGTCTAGCTGAGTGCATCTCTAAAATTCTAATACTTTAAATGATCATCAAGTGATCATTTGAGCAGATATTTAGCTCTAATACAAACACAAGTTTTGTTGTCACAATTCATTGAGGTGGTATTGACTTTGGATGGCAAACAAGCTGGGATCCGACCTGCTTGATATCTTCAGTCTGTGATGTCAGCAGCTGCATGTTACATAAATAAATTAGAGATTCTTTGATGCCAAGTTACACAATCAGAAACCAACAATCTCTTTCCATTTGCTTTTCATAACAAGGTTCGTGTCACGTCGGGGCAAAACCTAGAGCCAGTTTACTGGCAAATCTGGGGACTGGTGAACATTTTATAGTATGGCAGATAAGTGACATGAATGCTGGGAAAAATCCCAGCCAATTTCTCCAGCCACTGGGACGTGTTTGAGGTGAGTAGGGAGTGATAGGGCAGGCTGTGAAGAGCTTGCTCTTCACAAGGATCTGGCTCCCTGCTCACTCCTGCCCTCCACACTGGACCACTTCTCTATGACGTTTGCATTCAGCCGTGTGCTGTTTAGCATTGCGTTCTTTCAGTTATTATTACTGATAACAACAACAACAACTGCTTACTGAGGGCTTTTTCTATGCCTGGCACTGGTTTAGGGGCTTAAATAAATTTGGTTCATCACTATAGCATCATTTTCCAAACATAACGTGTGAACAAACTTAGAAGTGGATTAAGAAAAGGAATTAAGAAAAATAAATTTGAAAATGGGTCCTTAAACCATTGTATACATTTTCATAGGAGCCTTTATTTATCATAGTCAAAAGGTAGAAATAGCCCAATGTTGCTCAATGGATAAATCAACAAACTGTGGTTTATACAAACAATAAAATATTATTGAGGCATAACAAAGTACATGTCACCATGTGGATAAAGTTTGACAACATTATGCTAAATGAAAGAAGCCCAACACAAAAAGTTTCACATATTATAAAATTCTGTTTACATGAAATGTCCAGATGGACAAATCTACAGAAACAAAAAGCTGGTTAGTGGTTACCCAGGTGATAGTTTGGTGAGATGTGGTAATGAACGGTCACTGCTAGTGGGTATGAGATTTTCTTTGGGGAGTGATGGCAATCTTTTAGAAATAGACAGAGATGGTAGTTGTACATCATTGTGAATATACAAAGGACCACTCAGTTGCACACATTAAAACAGATAATTCTGTAGTATGTGAATTTCATCTCAGTAATAATAATTTCAAAAGACTAAACCTAGAATAAAACCAAAGGAATCTAATTTTCTGTACTCCTAATACTTCAACCTTTTCATTCCCAACTCATAGCCCTTCTGTCGGGCCCAATGGGAATGAGCTAAGCTTCAGGTCTTGGTTTAAAGTTCATCTTATCAGGGAGGCCTTTCTGGCCTATAATAGTGCCCCCGTCATTTTTGTCCCCCTGACTTTTTGTCTATATAGCACTTTTCGTCAACTGATGTATTTGTATGTTAACCTTTCTGCCTCTCCTTTCAACTGAATGTTACCTCTACATAAGCAGGAATTTTATTACTTGTACCCACTGTTGCACCTAAAACAATGGCTGACACAGGGAAAATAAATAGAAATAACACATATTTGAAAAAGAAAGAACACACATTTGGTGAACCAATGCCTAATTTTTTTCAACATGGGTACCAAAAAGCATACAGTGTATGGAGGAAAGGTGGCTGTCATTTTCTCTTTTACTACCAACATCTAAGATGATGCCTAGAAAAGAGAGTATGTCTTCTGGATGGTTTTGGAACTAAACTAAGACAATCTAGCTAACAAGATGAGACGAAGGTAAACAAAAAGTTACATGACAATGCAGAAAAACAATACGATGGCAGAGGAGGAAGGAATCATCTGGGAGTCATTAGATTTAATTTCTAATTCTGGCTCCTTTCCTCCTCTCAGGAGAGAATTGTAATCTCTCTGGGCCTCAATTTTCTCTCAGTAAATTTAGAAGGTGGGACCAGATGGCCTCTGTGGCCCATTCTAAACTTGAATTATTATGCATATGTGTGTGTGGCAGAGGAAAAAAATGTTGTGCATTTAAATAAATGGAAAGTCACCCTTAATGGGATCGTTATCAGGTCAGCGACTCTCTCCCCACCCTGATCCCGCGACAGGTCTGAAGAGGAAGAAAGCTGAAAAAAACCTCTTCGAAACGTGAAATTGTGTTGCTGTGTATAATTTTGTGAAAGGTGGACGAGAATGAGTTCTAAGATCTATTCTGAGCCTTTTGAGACAGCATTTCTTGTTTGGAAAAATGGTGGAGTTCATGGAGTTTGACTTATTAATGTAAAATTTTAAGGCCATTTAACACTGTATTTAAAAAAAATTTCAAAGTTGATAAGATCTTTAGTGGATCTTTATGCATCTGATTGCAATGATTTCTCTGATTAGAGTCTTAAAGTTCTCCAAAGATTTCTTTTCTTTATAATAATGTGCAAGGCATTTTCGAACTCAAAGTAAAGACCAACACAGGGTTGAAGTCCAAGCAAAAATTCTGTTCTCCTCTGCTTGGGGCGCTTGAATGGAACAGCAATATCGTGCAAACAAATATCGTGCAAACAAAACTCAGAGTTCGGTTGACCCCTTGGAAAAACTAGTTGGCTTCAAGACACATAATATGTTTGTTGAAATCCTCGAAATGTGACAGTAGAGACCCAGCAGGTCTGTCTGACTTGCGGTTTTAGTACAAGAGCAGGGAAGGAAGTTAATGACAGGCAAGAAGCAAAATATAATAATCTTATAAAAGAAAAAACTCAACTGGGGCAGTACCATAGAGACATTTATGAAAGGCGGGATAAAAATCCATTTAATGATTTTTTTTTTCCCTAAGAGCACCACGAAAAAGAAACAATCTTGCCAAACTAACATAATTTAAATTCCACTCAACAAACATTTGTTGAGTACATACTTGGGGACGTGTACTGTTTTGCAATGAAAACAAAAATGGGGTTTGAATGATTTTAAAAAATCTAAAGGTCATCGTATAAATGTGAGCAATAGGTGACTAATTTCTTATTCTTAGTTTTCTCTCCCCTTTGGGAACATTTCTGCCTTATTCTCATGTAGAATGTAATTTTCTTTCCTCTTTCAGTATTTGAAATATGCATCATTATTTTTTCACCATACTTTAACTTTTTTCTTATAATTTGCTTCATACTATTTATAATTATAATTATATATATATATATTTATTTATTTATATATATATATATATATATATATAATTTTTCACCCTCTCTTCCTAGGATTAGAATTTACTCCCCACTCCCTCACATCCCTCACCCACATGGAATCTGGCTGAATATTCAATATAGTTCTTCGCTTTGATCAAATAAGCAGAGCCAAAGTGAGAACTGGGTTATAACTCTTGCAACTAATGTTCCATTGTGCAAACCAGTGAAATTCTCTGGGCCTCAATTTCCTTTTCTATAAAATTTATAGGCAGCAAAATATGGACAAATAACCTCTTAGATTCATTGTTGGACCCGCCATTTGAGTTGTAGTTCATACATGTCAGGAAGAATGATGGCAATACAGCACAGATGGCTGACGGGTGGCAGTCTATTAAGTTGGCCCTATATTAGCATAAACTGAATGCTTATGTAGTTGCATGGGCATGCAAAGTGTATTTAAAGGACTGTAATAGAGGTCATAGATTAATGATAAGCCTGAGATAGCCTATAATAAAATATTTAACTGGGAAATGTTAAATGTGTTAAAGATGCTGCTTGTGAGGTCCAATACTCCCTAAGAATAAACTGATGAATTAGACTCATGCAGATTTCGCCACATCTATTGAGAGCGTGACAGGATGCCTTGTACTAGACCGAGTTACAGACCAAGCTATACCTGTAAGGACGGGGTTGATATCCAGCATTTTGTCATCTATGTGGCTTTCGCAATGAAACCGCCACAAGCATCACTGGAAGATTCTAGTGTAGTAAATAGTGTCACCTAGATGACACCAAACAGCAATTGTGACAGTTCAGGGAAAAAGAAACTGCAAGAAAACCCCCCAACCTGCCAAACCTCCAAACATAACCGCTCTTATTGTTGTCATATCTGTTCTAATCATGTTCTTTCGGGAAGCTTGTAAGTGAGAAGACAACAGAGCTTCTCCTAAACAGCTTCTGCGGTTGAACCGAGGTGACGGATTAGAAGCTGAGTGTTGACAAGCAACGCCCGAGGTTGACACTGCCGTATGAAAGCAGGCACATACTGGTGCGAACCAATCAGAACTGGGGGAGTTAGGAAAGGTGACAGGTTACCTCTGAGTGAGACTGATTCCCAGGAGAAGGTGACGGCAGCGTACGGGGGAAACCTGGTTGCTCGCGCAGTGTGTTCCTACAGCGTTTGCGTCAGCTCCCCCCTGTTAGAAGAAGTGTTTTCAACTCTGCAGTTCCAGGGACTGACAAAAAGGACTCGGGGTTGTGGGGGAATTACCTCTTTCAGGTTACTCATAACGTACTCCAAGCTGAGTAAGTTGCACGCAGATGGAAGGGGTTAATTTACTTGACCTTGAAGTTTACTACTCCGAGATTGATAGTGGGTCCTCATCTTATGGTGTGTTTGATTAAAAGCTCACACATGTCTGTGCAAAGCCGCCATGAATATGCTCTTTCGTGTTTCTGTGTCAAAATGCATCGACCTTAAAGGAAGGGCTATTCCCTTTTGTTTACACAATGCAAACTGTTTTTAATGAAACCTTTCTTTGGACTAAGAAAACAGTTCTACCTGTTTCAAACAATATGAGATCCTGGAAGGTACAATTACTTTTCTCCCCAATATCCAAATATTCCAATATGGGGCCACTGCCATATAGAAGGCAGCCAATAGCCAAACGTCTCTTTAAAATAAGTTGGTGTTTTGGGTTTAATTGTACATTAGAACTTTGAAGAGTTTTCATTTTTATTTTTTTTCAAGAGTTCCCATCCATTTCTAGGGAAGCTGATAGGTTCATAACGGAGTAAATGAAATTCTCTTATCAGTTTATAAAACATATTCACTACCATCCAGAATGAACAGGAAACCAAGGAAAGGATGACCGAAGAATGACAGGGTTTGCTATTACATTTTTTTTTTAACCAATTCTGCCTTGCAGGTAATTTATAATCTCACTGTCACCAGGAGTGGAACACGTCTGTGAAAAATTAAATGTGTTGGTATAAATAACAGGCAAGTCAACGATGAAGGAGTGTGCCTTTTGGGAAAGTTAATGTAGCTGGTACTAGTTTGGTTTTGTTTTCAAAGCAAAGCTGGGGTCTAAACATGACCTCCTACGATACAAGGCTGGAGGAAGTGTGGGCCATGGAGGATCGTGTGCATGGTCCTCAGGAAGATGCATGGAAGGGCGGAAAAATGAAGCATGGGGTTGCTCAGAATCACGGTCCTGAGAGATCTGTGATATTTTAAAAAGCCTGAGCAGATTCCTTGGTAATATTTTTGATTGGGAGGAGGAACTGATTTAAGGAAATACAATATTTGGCGAAGTTCAGTTTAGTTTTATTTACGTGGTTGTAGAATAGATTAAATGATGCACGATCTCAAGTAGCAATAGTTCCATTCACGATCGTTTTATGCAACCAGGTGAGGCCCTAGGCGCCCTCTGCCACTCTCGATTATTTATCTTTTCTGCAGGAAAAGCACGTCAAGTTCATTATTTGCAGAAGTCATCTTTAAGGGCTCACATTTCTCAAAAAGCTTGCCTTTTAATCTAAATCTGTTAAACACATTTTTAAGTTGTTACGTTGCATTTAAAAATGTTTACTATAGAGAAATAATTGCATGAATTAATATTTTGGTTGAATTCATAAAGTAATCTGGTGGTTTTGGTGCTTTTTCAATATATGGTTGGCAAATGTACAATGTAGGGGAAGAGGCAACTTCTTCTGATCTTTAGGTTCTTCTGGTTGATCTAACAATCAAATAGATATGAGACAGATTAGCAAGAGAAAATGGCCACATTTAATGACATACACATGTGTAGCGGCTCCACATATATGAGACAGCGGTTCAGAGACAAAAAGGGAAAATGAGCACATATGACATTCTGAACTAAGCATGAGGTAAGGCCCTTGGAACCTCGGACAAGGCGTGGGTCGCTGGCAAGATGATCAGAAGAGCAGATGTTCGGTGATTAGATGTTTGTCCTGCCATCTAGGTAGGCCATAAAAAGCAATTTCTGGCGATAACTCTTATTATGGACAGAGCCCCCAGTTTGAATTCTTTAAGGGAGAAGTAGACATTTCTTATGAGCCCTCAGGGTCTTGATTACCTCCAGCTCAAAAGAACTCACACTCATAGTGGCACATCTCAGGGAGGGCTGTTCTGAACCCCTTCGGTGGCTATGTACAAGCCAGGAAGAGGGTTCTCACCATAACCAGGCCGTACAGGCACCCTGATCTTGGCCTTCCAGGCTCCACGATTGTATGAAAATACATTTCTATTGTTTCTGCCCCTCAGTCTATGGTATTTTCTCGCAGCAGCCTGAGGAGACTGAGACGGTGGCAGTCATGAGTGAAATTCTGGAAATGAGCATTTGGAGATAACTGGAGTTAAGGACAATGACACAATGACAAGGTCCATTAACTTCTGTAACAGAAAGTGGTTGGATGAGAGGGTTGCCCAGCCTCTTTCTACTGCTAGATTGTGATGCTGGAGAGGAAGTTTGCAGGCCCAGGATTATATAGGTTACGTCCTCGATGTCTGTGTGATCTCTGAGATGCACTGTGAGAAAGCAAAAAGTCATTTTTATCAAAGCGTCAAACCATCTTCATATATTTTCTCATTTCAAATCCAAATAGATTGGTGTTCCTTACACATCTATTCATTCAAGAATGTGTGTTTATAAAAGAGCCATGCATAGTTCTTTATACTTGGGATATAAGCATATTGTCTTAGTGTGTTTGGGCTATTTTAACAAAGTGCCGTAGAATGGGTGGCTTCTAAACAATAGAAATTTATTTCCTATGGTTCTGGAGATGGGAAGTCCAACATCATGGTACCAGCATGGTGGGTTCCGGTGAGCCTCTCTCCTGATGGGGTTACCGACTTACTCCTATGTCCTCATGTGGCAGAGAGAGGGCTTGAGAACTCTCTGGGGTCTCTTTTACAAGGGCACTAATTCCATGCATGAGGGCTCCACCCTCATGTCCTAATCACCTCTCAAAGGCCCCTCCTTATCATACCATCACATTGGGGATTAGGTTTCAACTCTTGGATTTTGGAAAGACACAAACATGCAGTTCATAACACATACTCATCTGTTTTCCTTGCCCTAATGGAGCATAGTCCAGGAATAAAGGAGCACGTGAGAGAGGGGAGAGGGAAGACAGATAGTAATAACCATATCGAGCAGGTTAATTATATAGTGTGTCAGAGGTGACAAGTGCCGAGAAATAAAGGACGAGGGAGGGAGTGGATGTGGGGAGTGGGGCAGTATCAACACACAGTGATAAGAGATGTTTGGGGTAATAGGTCTCACAGAGAAGGTATCCTTTGAGCAAAGATCTGAAGGAAGTGGAGAAGTTAGTCCTGTAGATCAGGGGTCCCCAGCTCCAGGCCATAAACTGGTACTGGTCTGTGGCTTGTTAGGAACTGGACCACACAGCAGGAGGTGAGTGGCAGGCGAGTGAGCCAAGCTTCATCTGTATTTTCAGCTGCTCCCCAATGCTAGCATCACCGCCTCAGCTCTGCCTCAGATCATCAGGCATTAGATTCTCATAGAGAACCGGTCCCTACTGCCAAAAAGGTTGGGGACTGCTGCAGATGTCTGAGTATAGAACTTCTCAGTCAGAGATGTTATTGATTATTGAAACTCAGGTATGTTCATCATTTTCTGCCTTTTAATGTGTATACAAAATCTATATAGGCTTTACCCACATGACATCGAAGTGGTGATTGCTGATCCATCCTGGCCAGCGCGGAATCTTCTTTTTCCCCTTTCTCTGTCTTGTTCACCTGTTTCTAAACTGATTTTCCATGTCTGGACTCAACAGCTTGAGCATCAGCAGAAATTTGTGAGAAATGCATAGAGTTGGGCGCACCCCAGGTTTTGGGAATGAAAAACTCTAGGGTGGGACCCAAGGATCAGTGTTTTCATTCATCCTCCGGGTGACTTTGATGAACGCTCATGTTTGAAAATCAACGCTCTATATCAGAAGTCTGCAAACTGTGTCTTGTGGGCCAGGTCTGGCCTGTTGCCTGATGCTGTATGATCAATGAGCAAGCTTTGGTTTTCATATTTTTAAATGGTTTTAAAAAGTGAATGCTATTTTGTAACATGTGAAGATTATCTAACATTCAAGTTTCGGTGCCTGTCCATCAGTATAATTTTCTCGTGACATGGTCTCGCCCCTTCACTTATAGATCATCTCACCTCGAGCTGCGCTCACACAGAGCTGGGGAGTTGCAAACAGAGACCAAATGGCCAACCGAGCCTATAAATATACCACCTGACCCTTTCCAGAAAGAGTTTGCTCACTCCTGCTCTTAACCCTTTGTTCCTTTACCTTCTTCCTCTGTCTCCACCACCTTCTATTTCCCCCAGGTCTGAGGCCAGCTTGTGTCATTCAGTGTCACGAATGGTCTCCTATCTGCTGGTGAAACTCAGGGTCAAAAAAGGTTGTTTACTTTTTTTTTCAGCATAATGTACAAGGAAGCAAAGCCATCTCGATTTTCATATGCAAACGAGATTTACACGTATTTGCTCCGGGAGGACATTACTTCCATATTGTTTGCATTCATATTTTTGTTTCAGGGTTCGGGGTCTATATTTTCTTAGCATTTGATTATGGACCTGGTTTTAGCAGAAAAGGCTGTGGGCTGGAGGACCAGCCTGCTGCTGTTAGTTCTCTCTAGAATGCTTTTGGCCTGCATGTGGTCGATTATTACAAATTGTGGAAATGCATACCTGTGGTTTAGGATCATGGCGGTTGTCATTCTAGATGAGATTACATGTCTGTCAAGTTCAGACTCTCACTTCCTGAAAAGGGTCTTCTCTCAATATTTCATGAGTTAAAGACATGGGCACACTGCAAACTGAAGCGAGGAATAGGAGTGCCATTGCACTGCCTCTGGCAAAACAAGATGATTCTGTTCTTTTCCTCTGCCCAGCAACCATCAGCTTCCTTCTGAGGCTCTACACACATTGGTTTAATGCCGGCAGAATAACCACCCAAACTGTAATTTGTGCTAAAACGGATCTTTTAAATCGCTTAATAGTGTGCTGCAGAAGCAGCCAAGTGCACGCAGACTCCTTAAGGGAGCTACTTTTCACAGGAAGAGAAATATTTCATTTTGGTTTTAATTTTACATTAATTTAATTATGTAAGTGTCTGAAAATGACACAATCTTACTTTACTTTTCCCTTGGGAGATGTCAGTGAATTCTCAATTCCTCCCAAGTCTCCAGTGTGAGTGTACTTGTGTGGTTTACTTCACTGTTCTCCTCTAATAGGGCCAGCTGAGCTTTGATTCAGTGTGGTGGTGGTGGGGGGGGAGGGGCAATGGAGTGTGTGTCTGTGCATCTGTGTGTGGGTGTGTGAGTGTGCACGCACGTGTGTCTGCATGCCCGTGTGACCTCTTACAAGGAGGGAGAAGGATTGGCTGAGTTCTAGACTCAGCACTAAAGGATGAAGGAGGAGCATCATGGACATTTTAAATGGAATTGCTAGTAAAAGTTTTATCTTAGATAACTTAGTTCTGTTTTCCAATAAAGAACAGCTTTTTCAAAGAGCCCATGGGGAAGGTAGGAAACTGCATTTTCTTCCTTGCCGTCTGGGAAGAGAAAGGGCAGCAGCAGGTAAAAAGGAGGAGGGAAAGCATGGGGGATTCTGGAAGGAGGACAGACTCCAGGACTGAGAAGCAAATCTTTGTTTGATTCATACAGAATAGCTTTTCTTGCAAGTTTTAACATGACACATTTCAAGATACAGAAGAGTTGAAAGAATAGTTCAACGAACACCTATCTATTCACACAGATTCAAGAGATTGTTAACATTTCCCTACATTTGCTTTATCTAACCACCTGTTTATCCAACCAACCATCCCATCCCATTTCTTCCATTCATTCTTTCATCCGTTCTTCCTTCCGTCTTTTCATCCATTCATGTTTGGTCTATTTTTCTATTTGTCTCTCTTCTTGAAACCTCTTGAAAATAAGTTGTAGGTATCATGAGTCTGAATTCATAAATACTTTAGCACACATCTTTAAAAAAGAAGACATTCTCCTATCTAATGATAATATGCAGACTTGCACGCTGAAACTTTCTAATTTCTTATACTCAGACATGTTAAACAACCATTGACTTCATCTGACCACGTATCAAGTGTCCAATTGTTGCAGCAATGGAGGTAATGTATTGTCTAGAAAGGGAATCTTAGCCCATTCTACAAAGGAAGAATAATGACCTAATGAATAACCAGAAGATATGGTTTCTGCTTTCGATCCTCAGAACAGGAAAATGTTTCTTTAGACCCGCAAAGGGACGATTCCATAAGGGAAGTAACCGATAAAGGTGACTTTGTGGTAGTGGTCTGGCAAGTCTGGTTACTTAGCTCCAAGAAGCCAAGGTCTACATTTTGACTAAGTAGCCACCACCAATAACTAACCTAAAAAATACAATGTTGGAAGGTGGAAGAATAAATCTGGTAGACAATTTGATCTTAAAGTTTTGACTTCTATTACCAAGTAGTATAGAAAACATTGTCTTTCTTTATGTTTGCTTTTTTAAAAATTATTTTGGTTCACTAATAAAATCAAAATCTTTGAGTTTTTATGTATGCAAATAAGAAAATGGAATATTATGACAGACTTCTAAGTATATTTCCTCTGGAATGATTTGTAGTAAGAATAGTAATACATAGACGGATGATTAGCTTTTCATTTTATGCAGAGATTATTGTGTCTATTTTGGTCACTTGGCCACAGCCTTCATGCACATATAGAACATGTAGATCTCAGGCTGCTGAAAATAATAACCTAGTTTCTCCCAGAGTGGCTGAAGACAACTGTAAACCACAGCACACTCAAGTTCAAATCACTGGATAAGTATTCCATGGATCTTTTAATTCTTATCTGAGTCCTCCTTGTAAAATTCCTCAAATGTGTGAATAGAGAGGAAGTCCCCCTTTCCAAAGTAAAATGATTTTATTTACTATCTTTCTCTGCCTCTTTAAGAGTGCTACTGGGAAGCAGTGAAGCAGGATAGGCAGATACTTTTTGGACTGGAAAAATTAAAGCAGCTCCTGATCTTGGCCCTCTTCCAAAGCACCCTTGGCCACACATCCAGACCAGAGAAGCTCCGTGGAGCATTAGTTCAACTTCAGTTGAATTTGATCTCTGGCCTGGTGTTGGAGAGTTTTTGGCACCAAAGTTTATAAACTTCTACATCACTATCAGGCATCTAGAAAGTCTCCACTTTCTCCTGTTCTCTTCCTTCTGTTCTCATTGCCAGCATCTTGGTCTAGGCCCTCAGCTCCAGCCTGTGCTGGGCTGTGTATTGTTAGAATTCTAATCACTTAGAGAACCACCTCTCATCTCACCTGTCTGACGCTTCGTTATTTTCTCCAAAAACTACACAGTTTGGATTGCCCTGGGGTCAGAAACATTTCATGGCTCCCATAATGGCTACTTATCAGAAGTCCAAATTCAATAATTCTGTTTTAAGGTTTCTCATCCAACTTTGTCTGTCTCTCATAACTCACTAATAAGATCCCTCTGTTTTGGTTATATTCATTTATTATTTGTAACTCACTGCAAGTATCACATTGTAAACATCAAAGCCAATAGAAATCATTATTTTTGCAATGTGAAATCTCAGAGCAAAAGGTTAAAGAAAAACAGCAATGGATGTAGCAAACTTATTTAAAGATTTAATAGCTGTTATAACTCCCCATATACCTGATACAATCTTTCTTATAATTCACTCTGGTCATAATAGATGGTTAGCCAGAGTGACATGACTCAAGCTATCCCACCAGGAAGTGAAAGTTCACATTGTATAGAAAACTTCATCTGATCCTTCATCTGATCCTTCCTCCAAATTATTTTTCTCTGTCCTCTTCTTTTGAACTCTTCTCTTGGACATTCATTATTAACAATGTCTGTAGTCTCATGTTCCTGAGTATTTGCCATCCTCCAAACAGCTGGGCATAGTTTGATGGATGTTCCATTGTTCATTAAGCAAACACAACATCGCTCTGGACATGATTTTCAGATTGATGAATATTCCGAGGGCTTACTATGCATGGGTGGTCTTGTCCATTACAGAATCCTCAGTCAATTTGGCAGCTTCCCACAGTCACATGTTTATTATTCTGGAATTCACCTTGTTTGCTAATTCTAACCTCGATTCCTTTATTCTTAAAAACCTTGTAAAGAAAACACCTTGTAATCAATTTTGTATTAAATATTATCTATTTAAGCATTTTAAAACTCTTCTTTTCATTTGCTTTTTAGGAGGATATTTTATGCTCCACATAATATACTGATACATTATTTTATTATTTGTAAAGAAATAAATACGTATATGTATATTCAGGATAAGTACTTATATTTTTAAGAGTTTGAAGGTTATTTAAAAAAATAGCTTCTTAAAATAGCTTTATTGAGTTATAATTTATATTCCATAAATTTACTCATTTTAAGTCTACAGTTAAATGATTTTAGTAAATTTGAAGAGTTTTGGGACCATCAGCTCAATGCAATTTTAGGACATTTCTATCATCCCCCAAATATGCTGCGTGTTAATTTGCAGCCACTCTGTTCCTACCCCGCCCCCAGCAACGAATGATCTTTCCATCTACACATCTCTCTTTAGTAGACTTTGCATGTAAATGGAATCATACAATATGTGGCCTTTTGTGACTGGCTTCCGTCACTTCCCACGTGTTTTGGGGGGTCACTCACGTTTTAGTACGTATCAATACTTCATTTATTTTGTAGAACGGTGTTCCACTGTGTAGACACCCCACCTACTGTTTGTCCATTTACCAGCGAATGGTCATCTGGATTGTTTTCACTGTTTCAACTATTAGGAATAAATGGCTATGAACATTCCCGTGGATGTGTGTTTTTATGCTCTTGGATAATTTTCTAAGAGAGAATTGTGGGGTCATACGGTGACTTCATGTTTAACTTTTTGAGCAGCAGCCAGACTGTCTTGCAAAGTGGCTGCACCTTGCAACATCCCACCAGCAATGTGTGGGTGTTCCCACATTCTCCTCACCCACACTTGTTACTGCCTTTTTGAGAATAGCCATTCTAGCGGGTGCAAAGTGGTATTTTATTGTGGTTTTCGGTTGCTTTTCTCTAATGATGTTGAGCCTCTTTTTAATGAATCACTTCATTGGTGGAATGGCCATTCAAATCTTTTGCTGATTATCTTTTTATACCTTCTTCAAAAAAAGTATAGTTTATATACTTTTTTTTTGCTAAAAAAGTGTATCAATATTTTTGGGATAGAATAATAGTTTATACTTTTTTGAGTCCAAAATGCCTGCCAAGGCACATGATAGGATCATTCACACAACAGTGTCCAATAGGATGGTGATGACTTTATAGATTAAATGTGGAAAAAATGTTTTGCTTTATCTCATAGAGTCACAAACTCAAATATCCACAGTCGCCATGCTGGTAACATAAATGTATAAATTGGGTCGACTTCAGGAAAATAGAGAGTGGGAGAAAGGACAAGTTCTATTTTAAAAAAGACATTTAAGTTTTTAGAAATAACCATTGTCAAGGCCAGGGAAACTTATTTGTCACTAGCTTTAACCTGCGGGAGCATCAAATTGACACTCCCGATCGATAGGCACAAGACCCTTTGTCACTGAGCCTGATTCAGGAGAAGTCAGCACACCACCCAGGGCGTGTTTCCCTATCACTCTGATGCTATGAGGATGCTCTACGAGAGATTCGAGAGCCTTCTAATACGTCTTCTTTTCTCAGTCTTTCCAGAGTCCAGTCTGCTGCAGCCAGAGGTAGCTTTCTGGATACAGCCCTGCTGATGACTCTGGCACACTCAAAACCCTTCTAAGACTGCTTATATTTCTTTGGATCAACTTGACCTGCTCCAGCATGGCCTACGAAGGGAACTGACCTCTTTCAGTTGTGCCAGTGCCCAGCTCACATTCTCTTCACTAGCTCTTGGCTCCATCTTCCCTCAGCTTCCACCTTCAGCTGCTCACTTATTCTTTTCGGCTCACATTTGATGCAGAATCTCCTATAAACTCCCATAGGACCCCATAGTTCTTTTGTCACAGCACATTTCACATTTTATTGTGATTTCCTCTTCCCTTGTTCAATTTCTATGCTATTTGAGGGCTATATAGGGCTTATTCAGTGTGTATTCACAGTGACCAGAGCTTGGTTGCATAGAAGAAACCCCAAAGATTGTATGGTGTGTCAAATAAATTGCGGTAGAAGGGGCTTTACATCATCATCTTGGGGGATGACATGATGGTGATGAGTCAGGAAGCCTGAGTGAAAAGGATGTAATTAAATTTCTATTTATTCCCATTTTTCATTCATATTCTTCGTTGAATCTAAAGCTTGGGAAATATTTAGTATTTTTTTCCCCTAGCATCTCTGTTTATTGAAGGTGCCTGATGAGCCTGGAGATGAGGAGCACTGTGGTTTATTGCTGTGCCTTCAGTTACCCAATGTCTTCTTACAGTGGACCTTCTGGGGGAGTATTAAGTACTTACCTAACATACCGGTTTCTATGATAGGTAGAGGATAATTATCAAATCAGTTCAAGGACAAAATTCTCACCCGAGGAAGCTCAGGGCTGGGAGCAGTGGTGATCTTTATGCACCCAAAATATGACTTCCTATTCTTGTTTTAAAGGGCTTAGGTCATCTGCAAACTTGTGGAGTCACATAAATGGGCTTAACCTTTGATTGGAAAAGGAAGTTTTTAGAGTGACTTTTTAAAACTTGACTTTAGATGACATCTGAATATTATCTTGATGACCTTATCCTGGGCTCCAAGCTCTGAGTGCCTCAGGAAATGAAAACTGATGAGTGAAATGTCTTTTTGTTATACCTTTCTTCCCTCTTCCTTGGGCAGGATTAGACCTTTTTGATGAAACTTGCCAGGTAGATTTTCCAGATTCTAGGATGAGTAAAATCCTGCCTGTGGTGAAGCTCTTTCAAATTATCTCCTGTGGGCTATTGGCAAATACCACAAAGGACACCATGAATTGAGAAGGTTCTTGCCTTTGTGTTATGACCTCCTCAATCTATGTAACCCTGGAGAGTAAAAAAAAAAGTAAAAGGAGTTCTGATTTCTCAGTGTTACTAATTAACATGGAATTAATTTAATAATATTTGAACACTTCATTTATTTGGCATAGTTGGAGAATGATAAGCTTTCTATTAAGGGTGTTCTTAGGGGATTTTATACTGTTAAGCATTAAAACATATATTTAATTATCTTTACAATTATAGAGCATACTTCTTGATCTTATTAAGCATTTTATAAAGAGCATGATGGAATGCCATGCTGATAACTTAGGCTCGTCATAAGAAACATCAGATAGTGCCTTGTGATTCAATTTATGTGCCCAGAGCCTCTGCTGACTTGTCTTGGTCTAGTTCATCCTTCACTAAATGACCCCAGGGTGCTGCCTCTTTTTTTCTTCTCCCTAAATTCTGGGGTCTGTTTTATTAAGAAGAGTTTTTATGTCTCATTCATGCTGGCATGTTGCGATCGCTCACTTTTTTTTTGTTACTAATTTATCTCTTTTAGCCATCCACTCTCCATCCCCCCTCTCAAATCTGTGGCTTTAGATGCTACGTGGACTAGACAAATGGAGCACTAAGCTTGTTAAATCTTACATATGAGTGATGAGGCACAGAGATACTCTCCTGAGGGTTAAATAGAGGAAATTTTAAGAGATGTGTTATATCTGATTCAGCTAGTTTTTAAAATTCTGAGCTTTTTTTTTTTTTTTTATCTGTTATAGGTAATTTTCTCTGTTCTAGGTATTATAGACATTGTGTTCTTTCATTATGTCTGGACACCGAAAGTATAGAATGCAATTTTAGAATCACTCCCTACTTTTAAATGTTTTTCAAGCTGTGAGAATGATCATGATGAGAGAGAAAGAGAAGACATCACAGGGGTTCAGCACAGGCCCAGGGTTCAGCTTTTATCTTTCAGAAATCTAAATTTTTAGTTCACTCAGAGATGATCAGACAGTAAAACAAATCACACCAACTATTAGTTTTATGATTGCTGTACTGAATTACCACAAATTTAGTGGCTGGAAAGCACACATATTTATTATATTGCAGTCTGTAGGTCAAAGGTCCAAAATCAGTCTCACCGGGCTAACAGAAGGTGTCTTCAGGGCTGGCTCCTTCTGGACACTCATGGGGAGAATCTGTTTCTTTGCCTTTTCCGGTTTTCAGCAGCCACCTGTACCCCTTGGCTCATGGTCCCTCCTCCATCCACAAAGCTTGCCCTGAGCAACTTCAGTCCTCTCTGGCTGTCTGGCCACTGCTTCCATCAGTGATTCTCATCCTTGGATGCTGGCCTTCCTGACTCCTTCTTGTAAAGACCATTATGACCACGTTGAACCACCTAGATAATCCAGAATAATCTCTCCACCTCAAGGTCCTTAATTTAACCACATCTGTAAAATCTCCTTCCCCTGTTAAAGGACATATTCCCAGGTTCTAGATTAAGACATAAGCATCTTTGGCAAGGGGAGGAGGAGCATCATTAAGCTTATTACACTAATGGTGATTTATATTTTATAATTTTAAGGTATCTAGTAGGATAACTGTAATTATCTTTTACTTAGGACACTCTCTTCTGCCCAGGCATTTGGTCATGTGAGGAGAGGAGACCAAATAAAAGGAGCTTGCTTGGTGAATTATACCACTGGATATTACTGAGAAAGTACTGTAGCTTGAAAATTGTCCTTCGTATTTTATACATATTCCTACTCAGCTAGTCAGTACTGGTTGCTAAAATTGTTTCTTGAATAGTTTTTGAGTTTGATATCCTGACAAACTCAGATTTTTTTTTTTGTTTTTCTCTCATTAAATCCTGTGGAGTCTATAACTTGCTGTTATAATAATTTTTCCTAGTATACAACTCTTGTGCAATTTTGGAATTAAAGAGTTAAACTTCACTTTAATCTACACCCTAGAGGCAGTTGAAGTGCCTAAGTCAGAATCCATATTCTACGGTGAATAGTTAACATTTAAAGTCTCATAATAAAAAGCCAACTCTTCCTTTATTTACTACTTTAGATCTGTGAAAATCTATGCTAAGAGATTTATTAGTTAGCAACTGGGACACATAAAATATTTTTTTGCTGCTTCAGTAAGTGGTTTTCAAGGTAACTGAAACGTTGGCTGAATCTCTGTGTCATTACTGAACAAGGTATAGGACCCAGCAAGCTCAGTGGGAGCCATCTTTGTTTGCATCATTCTGATTCGAGGAAGATGCTGATACCTCATTAGGACCTGGGTGGTCCTCCTTGCATAGTATCCTTTTATTGGCTCAAGAGTGAAGCTTTCATCCCAGGTTCTTGTCAGAGTGCCCAAAGATGGGAGGGGACTTTTCTGATCTATGAGAATAGGTCTCATGACTGTTTAGCACCTGCTTTTTAGTAAATATTTCTAGATGTGTCCCAAATTAAACCAAGGCTTGCTTTCTTTGTCATCTGCTACCTGGTATGGACCTTGGGGGAAAGAAACATGTAGCTCTGTATCCAGAAGGGTAGGTAAATAAGTCCCTGGTTTTATTAGCAAGCATCAGTATCACCCAGAGAGCTGGTTAGCAAGCAGGTGGTTGGGCCCCAAGCCCTTAGTCGGTAGGTCTTGGGTGGGGGTTCAGAATTTACATTACTCACAAGGCCCCATGCGATGCTGCTGCTACTGGTTAAGGATGGCTCTTTGAGATCCACTGGGCTAGGTTTTGCTGTGTCTTCAAACAACAAAGTTTATTTGTTTATTTGTGGTTTATTTCACATGTCCACATGGGTTGGTTGGAGGCTCAGCATCTTGGCTAATCTCAATTTTCAATGCCAGGGTGATGGCGTATTACTGCTTGTGGTATATGTGTGAAAGAGCCCTGGCAGCCTGGCAAATGTCACACTAGTGGTTAAACAGCTCCTCATTGGCTAGGGCTGGTCACATGACTGATCCCATCATGTGAGTGCTAGGAAGTATAATTCTGCCTTGTGTCCTAGAGCAGGGTATCTGAATGTTTGTAAAACAGCACTAATGATTACCCCAGTACTGCTCTATTTTAACTGAAAGAGCCTGGTAGCAGCTTAGCAGTCAAATCGATTTAAGCAGTGAGGGCATATATAGCTGGTGCCATCACAGCTCAGTTTTCTGGGGTTATTGTTTTGCCTTCTTAAATAGAATCAGAATTTATACTAACCTCACTTGTGCCATACTTACAAAGTATCTCTAACTTAGTTCTTCTTACTCCATCACTCACTCTCTCCTTCCTTTCAGAAAATTTTTAGATTCTATTGCAGACATGATATTTTCTGACTTTAACCTTAAATATCAGGAATAGACTTGGCTCCAGAGGCCTGCTGCCCTGATTTGCTGGCTACAATCATATGAGAACAAAGTGTGAGAATTCGAGTCATCAGAAATCCTTACTTTGTGGCCCTTCTTTCCTTCCCCTCCCTCTCTCCCTACCTTCATCTTTTCCTCATTCCCTCCCTTCTTTCCTTCCTTCTTCATACAACGTTGCAATCAATTTAACCATTATGAAACTACAACAGCGTAGCGTATAATTTAAGCATAAACTAAACTTTTGGCTTTGCAATTATTTCTCAAGACCCCTCTCCAAGTTATTACTGCAACAAATATTCCAGTTAAACACTGTCCTCATATTGGTTCTTAATTTCTTTCAGGCCAGCCTGAGAGAGTAGTTACATCTTCACCAGAGGACAATGGTAAGGCAAAATGACAGGGTGAGATTTGCTTGTTTTGCATTCTTCAGTTAATCATTTCAGTTCATCAGGGAAATAAAACTGTCAGCACAACATCTCTGGGCACAGAGGACATGGTAGGGAATATGATTCAAAGGATTGCCCAAGGCTAAAGCCACCGTGTAAGCTTTAATTAACAAGGACAATCAGGGACAGGTGCTGCAGAAGGGAACACTATTGTTATTAACATTAATTTTTTATGTGAATATAGGGAAACTCCTGGATGCATTGTTTCATAATTAATTTCCCTATAAGTTATGAATGTCCTAGATATCCCCTAAACGAGGACTAGACAGATCAATTCATTTAACGCAGTTTATTTTTTTAGAGGCTCTTCTTGTAGCCATATAGTTGTGTGGCTTTCTAGAGCCTAGAATAGCTCTGCTTTTAAGATGGAAATAGTTAATGATTATTACTATGTGTGTTAGAATAGTTTAAGTTCCTTGGGTACATTTTTTAGGCTGTAGCCTGAAGCAAGATGAATAAAACTTGTGGTTGCTTTGGAGTTTCTGATTTTTAAATCAGTTATTGCAGCAAATACACAGGTATTTGTCAATCAAATACATGTTTGCTTTTATTTAAAGTTGAAGTTATCCTGGAAATTGGTTTTAGTAAGTCAAAATATGTATTCTAATATTTCATTCTCTTAAAAGTTGAATTCTTTTGCCTACCTTTTGTTAATGTTGATGTTTTTATTGTTTCTCATCACAGATCTTTAAATGGGAACAAGTAGGGTCAAGCTGTAAGTGTTTGCCCCATGGCTTAGAAACTAGGCTGATAAGACCATTTTCAGCTGAACCAGATTTTCAGGTAGGAAGAAATTGCCAGAATTCATGAGAAGCCCCGGGCAATGCTGAACGCAACCCAGGGGGTGAGTGGGATGGGGGAGAGCTTAGTGGAGCAGGGAAATACATTTTCTTTAGAGAATACGCTTCCTTTTGTAAAATGAGAGTAATAAGAGAATTGATCTCACAGGGTATTGAGGAGATTAAATGATATGCATTCTGGAGGGAGGTGGTCCAGAAGGCTTCACATGGAGCAATCATGTGGACGGGAGCAATCAAGTGTTGATGGGGAGGAGATAGACAGGGAATAGTAGAGCATTAGGTAGGGAAAGTGATTAACCCGAAAGCACAGAGGCAAGAAAGTGCAAGATGTGTTTGAGGAGTCACAAATAACTTAGTTTGTTGTCAGGAAAAGACTCTATTGGTAAATATTTTGTGAAGAAAAAGTGTGTTAGAGCCATTTTAGAGTAGAAACTTGTGAGCATATGTACATTTTTGTTAAAACTATCTTGTGAGGTTAAAACTATACAGCCACTAATATTTCGGCTGGGAGTACATATTTGATTTTTTCACTATTGTCATAATGTGGTCATTCATATGATCTACTCATGAATATAATCAAGACAGTACGGACATATGCTAAGCTCTCCAGAGAACCCTTTCATGTCTTCTCATGGTTTTTTTAATGGCACTGCCAGCTAACCAGCTATTATACAGAAGCTATGTTTTGATAGATGTTCATTCTCAGCACTGTCCATTTTAGGGCCACAGGACATAACTTATTGGCCTGGTAATAGAAAATATTCAGTCTTGAATCAATATATAAATACTTATATTATATTACACTTAATTGTCTATTAAAAGATATCTACTATTGTCCTGGCTTATTATTTTTTGGGGATGCTGAGGCTAAAATAGTATTGAACAACATGAAAAATTCATATTTTCTTTACTTTGTCACTTCTTTCACTGAACTCTTCAAAATACTTAAAGTAATTTTCACCTTTAGTATGAAATTATTTTATGTAAATAGGTTGTTATAATAAAGCATATATAGTCTAAATGTCAAAGTTGGTGTTTTGTAGGATTAAAATATTTTCTTTATAAAATATTAAATAAAGTCAGATCTAAGGGACACATTCTTGATGACAAGTGCTTTTTTGTAACCATAATCAAGAATGAGAATGGTAAAAGAAAGAAGGAAGGAAAAATCTAATTCAGAGATTAGTTTGAGTGGGCCAGATGTGCTGAATGTATAGAAATTTATTTTCTCGTGTTTCCAACATTTTATTAGAAAATTTATTTATTAGAAAATTTAAACATACAGTAAATTTGAATGAATTTTAAGTAAATATTTGTATATCCCTCAGCTATGTTGTACCATCAATATTTTACTACACTTATCACATATCTATCCATCCCTCTATCTTGGATTTGTAAAGAATTTAATTCTAACTATGCAAGAAATGACTACACTGATTTTATACAGTCAGAATTCCAGTTGATTACATCTGTGCCATTGGTGTTCCTGTTTTCGTAGCATCTAGCATCCTTCTAGGCAAGACCGATGACACAGATGAGAAGAGTCAGTTCAATTTATCAAAAAACTCTTTTTGAAAATTTAATAATGTTCCCAACATGATTTTATGGAGCTGTGCAGGCTTAGCTTGACATAGCAATCATCTGGAGAGCTTGTGAACTTGATATTCTCCTGGATTTCACTCCCTCAAGTTCTTAGTCAATAAATCCAACATGGGGATTTGAAGTCTGCATTTTTTTAAAGGACCCTTTAAAAGGCATCAGAGGTGATTTTGACATGTGATTGGGTTTGAACACCAATGACCTCGACACTACCAAAGAACTATTTTTTACAGTCTTGTGAAAAGGCAGGACATTTTGGGGAGAAAATAATATGATATGTAACCAAGCATCAAATTTTGAGGTTCACATTCTAAATATTGGAGCTTTCAGATAATGGAAAGACCAGTGTCTGCTGGAAAGCTGGTCAAAGTTTATGGGTAATAAGAGGCTTAGAATGAGTCTAAGAGAATCAGCAGAATTTGAAGAAGTTAAGGAGGAAAGAGGTGGTCCAGGCCTGGAAAACACAAAAGAGAGAATGGCGATGAAATGATGGGAGTAAAGTGTCTATGCCGAGGACATTTGGTGTTGTGGGTTTTGGAGGGTGTCAAATGTTAGAGAGGCAGAAAATGTAAATTCCTGAAAAAATTTCAGAGAATAGCACTGAAGGTCTCTAGTCCCTGTCCTACCAGTATGTGACACACTGATCGTAATATGTAACTTACTGCTGTGGTTTCTGGTAGGTACAGAGTCATACGCACTCAATGAAAAGTTTAATGAGGTCCAGAGCAAACCATTTTCATTGTAGGAGGAAGCATTTTCCTATATTCTGATTGTACATCACTTCCTGGGGCCATTTTGAGCCACTGAGACCTCAGAGGTCTTTTTCTCACTTTGGTATTGATTTCTTGGTTCCAAAATCTTGTTTGGCTCGTAGCAAAAAATGATGTTAAAATTGCTTTCCATTTGCACTCATCTCCAAGCCCTCTAGCTCCCATCAATTTCCTAGTCTGCTATTATTATTGTTTTATGTGTTTTTTTACCTTCTGATTCCCAGTATCACCCTGACAACTGAGGCTGTGACATCCCCAGATGCTTAGACCCCATTGTCAGCTTGGACCTCTCTAGAACCTTGACTTTTTTTATGGGACCATGGAAGCTGTATTAGTTATTGATTACACCTAAACTTTGCTGTTTAAAACAAAAACTATATGATTTCACAGTTTCTGAGGGTCAAAAATCTGGGAGTGCCTCTGACCGGGAGTTTTGGCTCAGGGATGCTCATGAGGTTGAAGCCACAACATTGGCCAGGGCTTCAGTCATCTCAGGACTTGGCTAGGGTGAAAGTATCTGCTTCCAAGCTCATACATGTGGCGTCAGCAGGCCCCAGTTACTCAGTGGCTTTCTTCAGTCCATGATACCCTAGAAAGTGGACCCATAAGCCAGATTGTTTCAGATGGAAGCTAAAGTTTTTTATAACTAAATATTAGAAATGACAGCTCATCATTCCTGCTATATAGTATTTGTCACATAAACCAACCCTGGTACAGTGTAGGAAGGGACTATAAAAAATATGAGTATCAGAAGGTGGGGATCAGAGGAAGCCACCATGAGGACTGGCCACTGCAGGGACCTTTACCCTAGTCCAGTTGTTCAACATTTTCTCAGCTCCACGCCTGTCTAAATGCTCCCCTACATCCATCTTCCTCCAACAGGACAGTGAGGGACACTGAGAACATTTTCTGGAAAGCATCAATATGTTGACTGGATGCCTTTTGGGTACCAAATGCCATAGTGTGTATCATGAGTATTCTGAAACAATAAGGGGTGAGCTGTTAACCTCAAGACCTTTATGATATAGTTGAGAGAACAGAACACACACTGAAGTATTTAGAATCCTTCTCATAGTAGGACACTAAAATAGAACTCAACCACAGCTTAGGCAAAAGGGGGATGTCCTGAAAGACTGCTGAGGCTAAAGGAAGGGCAGAGGTGTGGACAGCTGGATGCAAGGCACACCTCTCACCAGGGCTCTGCCCTGCTCCTTCTCATATCTGTTATTCTCTGTATTGGCCTTTCGCTCAGACCGGCTTCTTTCAGATGGTGACCACCGAGTCTTCTAGCAACTTGGCCTATATCTTGTGACTGTATTATGTAGAAAGTAACAATTGTGTGTAGTCCCAGATGCAAAAATTTGAGGGAAGGGTTCTGATTGGTTCTGCCTGATTCCTAGACTGATCAACTTCCACTATTTTCTCCAACCCTCACCAGGCTCTGACACTGGTAGATGTTGGAGTAGGTGCCAGAGTTCTGTTACAAACACAAAATTAAAAAGCAGACTCCCTGCCAAAGTTATGGCAGGAGACAGGAGGGTTAGGAAGCTCACTTGTAGGCCTAAAAGAATCTCAACTTGAAGACCCCCTGTCTGTGAGCAGTTCTGCACAATTGGTGAGGACAGTGAGCGTGGAGTGAAATCTGTAGATTGTGGGAGGCTGGCTGTGTATCATTTCTATTCTTTTCTTTTCCTCCATTCTTTTATTCAGTTGGGTCTACCCAGTTCTGCCTGAGCTGCTTCTTTAAGAGGCCAGTTTCCTGCATAAGAAGCTCTTCTGAGATGGTGTTCTGAATAGCACCTTGCTTGCTGAAAACACTAGATTTCTAACAAGTCACAGTACTTTCTGACAGAATCTTTCTTTTGAAGGAAAGTGTGGGAAAGCAAAAGGGATAAAAATGTCTTTGTTTTCACTGCAGCACAGTCAGAATGAATAATTAAGAAATTGATACTGAATTCAGCACCATTATCTGAGCTGTTAGTCAAAAGAAGGTGGATGAGGGTGTGGGTGTGTTTATGGTTCCAGATGACAGGTGGAAGTTCTTGGATCTGTGTTTCTGCTAATGGTTCCATCCAACTGGATGATGAGGGTGAAATCCTCTTCTGGATGAGTAGAGCTGTTTTTCCAAAATGATACACTCAGAACAAGTAAATGATTACTCAAATGGTGTGATTTCAGGGGAGAGATAGGGTTTCACCTCCAAAATTATATCCTTGTCTCCATGTTCAATGTCAAAATGACTTTGTCAGAGAGACAAAACATTTCATTCTATAGTTAAAAAGACAGATGACAATATTTCTAGAAAAGTTAGGACACTGATGTAAATTCATATTAAAATGTTAATAATTTGTATCGAATGCTTTTCTTTTTTTTTTATTTGGATGAGACATGCATACAAGTAGTGTGTAATTGTGTGTGTGTGTGTGTTTGTGTGTATGTGTGTGTTTGTGTGTGTGTGTGTGTGTGTGTGTGTGTGTGTATGTGTGTGAGAGAGAGAGAGAGAGAGAGAATTAGGTTAAGAACATGGACCTCAAACCCTTATACACAGTTTTGCCTAGAGCTGATTATGATATTAAATTCTCATTCTACTTTATGCCACTGACAAGTCATGTTTTTGAATGTGAATTCTGTCTGCAAAATAATGACACAGAGTCAGACTCAGACTCTCTCAGAATATTTATGTCTTTGACTCTTTATTTTAACAATTTGTCTGGTATTAGCATTCGATGGGGCTAGTTCTCTCAAAACTTAATCCCTTCTAATGAGCACATATGATTTAACATTTTTTCTTTCAAAGATCTTGTTGTATAGAAGAAAAAAGTTCCACATTCCTTTCCTAACGTGATATCTGTCACTAGAGCATTATCTTCTTCAAATGATAACTTTTGGATGCCGTTCACATCAGATGAGACCTGCTATTTAAGGCCCTTTGAGAAGACAGCCAATTAGAGACTGTTGAATAATACACACATCACTGAGGTTTCCTAGAAAGGGCTCAGTAATGGGTTTTTTGAGCTCCCTTACAAAGCATGGCGGGTTGCCTATTTTTAAAGAGATGTTTATTTTTAGAAGTCTGTGATTCTCTTGTTAGCCTCACACTCCTTTGGTTGTAGTTGTTTCAAAGAAATCTGAGCCCTTACTTTTCTTCTATAAGGCCACCTACTTTTCTTCTCCCGTAGGTCGGTTGAGAGAAAGAATTAAGTAAAAATAGGCTTAATAAAACTATGCTCGATTCGACTGACTTCAGATCAAGAGTTCATCAAATTTCCATTGATGAATTACTTCATTAGTTCCTCTATTCAGCAAATATTTATTGATGTCTTATCATGCATCAAGTACCACTATCAACACAATAGATACGATTTCTACTCTTATTTGACAGCACACAAATAGACAAACCCATGTGAACATGCACATGCAAAAAAAGTCACATGGTAAGAAAGTGTCAAGCTGAGAATTCTCCCAGGGTAAAAAAATAGTGACCAGCTCAGCACCTTAGCTGAGGGGACTGGAGAGAGTCCCTTTTAGGAGGGGCCATTTATTTGAGGTCTGTATGAGCAGAGGAGTTGGGCTTGTGGAAACCTAGAAAAGAGCATTGAGGCCAGAGAGAAGAGTTGATTCAAAGGCCCCAGGCGGGAATGAGTTTGACATATTGGACAAAAGAAAAGAAGGTCCCCGTGACAAAGCTCAGAGAGGGAGAAGAGGGCAGAACCAAGATCTCGGACAGCTGTGTAGTCAGGGGAAGGAATTTAGGTTTTAAGTGCAATGAAAAGCCATTGGAGAGTTTTAAGCAGAGAAATGTCATGACCTAATTCCATTTTTCTGTGAAAAATAGGTTATAGAAACCAAGAGTGGAAGTAGGGAGATCAATTAGGAGGAAAATATAGTAGGCGAGAGCAGTGCCTCCAATGCAGGGTACACATAGTCCCGAGGATGTGCAGGAAAATCTCTTAACACAGAGAAAAAAATTAGTAGGGGTATGTGTTTGTGTGGGTGTGTGTATGTATATACTGAATATACATATATAGACACACATATATGCATATGCGCACATGTACATATATGTATATATTTAACCTTTTCCTTTAAAACTTTCTGTTTCTATATTATAATACGTATAACATATATATAACATATGGATATCATAGGACATAATTTTTCATAAATAACTCAACATACATATTAGGGGAATGTGCGCTAGAAAATATTATATTGCTGAATGTATAATTCAAAAGTTTTGGAAGTCACTGGTCTAGATGTCAGAGGATGACGGCTTGATGTGCAGTAGTGGTGGAGACAGAGAACAGCAGATACGTTTGGGATAAGGTTCGAAGGTGAAATTCACAAGAATCGTTGAGGGGTTGAGTTGCGCTGGACGTAGCGTGGGCCATGAGAACACGTGACTTATGACGCGGCCTGGCCCCTAGAGAGCCTTGCAGCCCCTTGTTGTATTTTCTTGACTGGAGACTAAGGGTGTAACAATTTTCAAGTTTTTGCTTACTCACTATTTTTATATTTTCTCGAGAGAAAATAAACGTCATTGCGGGGCCTGTCTCCTCTTTGTCCAACTCTGGGGTCCCCTTTAGCATTACAATCCCTGGCGTCAGTCGTGCTCTATGGGGCTGTGCTCCAGGACAAACGGTTCGGAGTTACAGACTGAAAAGCGCTGTGTGTGCATCCTCAAGAGTCTTTTCCAGCAGAGTGAGTCTGGTATAGGTTATGTCTCCCCTTCACCTCCCCAGGTCCCTGGAATGAGAATTTGTACTAGAGACTCTAAAAGCCAAGAAATAATTTGGGATTAACTCACTCACTTAATGGCTGAGAGCTCAGGACTCAAATCTGAGAAGCCGATTTCAGGTGGGATTCGGAGCCAAGAACAGGTTCTCATTATTCTCACTGAATCTGGTTGTAAAAGTGTGTCACCTGTGGTATGGTGATTTCTACGTGGGATCTGCTTTAGCCCTTTGCCAGGCTTGATGTGGCACATAATACCTGATCTTCTTGTCCCCTCCATGACCCCCCACAAACCCACCCACACCGAAAGCATTAGAGACCTTCACGAATTGGTTGTCTCTAGAAGGTATTTGTCCTTTTCTGAGTCCCCTCTCATTTTGGCATTCAGAGAGTTCTTTCTCTCAAACAGCGTTGAACTTGGTTTCACCTGGCTCAGCCTCCTTCATCACAGGATATTTTAGGGTGCATCATGCTATGTGCTCTTTAAATGGTCTTCTGGACAAACTGAATCCTTCTCTGAGATGGAATTCGTGCACCAACTTCTACAAAGATAAAATTTACTCTATGTTTTTACAATGAAATCTCAATGATTATTATAGGTTAACGATCATATTGTTGAATTTCAAAAAACTGACCAACAAATGAACATTTACAATATAATCTGTATTTATGTTAGAAATCATCTTTTTCTATTAAATGCACCAATATAGCCTTCGGTTACTTGTTGAAAGCACAGTGTACTCTATCTTAGGATAAAGAACACAGATTTTTTTTTCTAAGAAACAGGAAAATTATCTTTTATAATGTAGTTTTTCATGGGAAGCAAAGCATGAGGCAAGAAGAGTAGATGTTGTTATCATTCCAGTAAGGAAATTTGCATTATAGTAGGTTAAAACCCTTTTAAATAAAGGCATAAAGTCACTGTTTTCTTTTTTAAAAAAAGCACGAGAAAAACTACTCTGCCATTTTGTTTCTGCGGTTGTCCTTGGGAGGGATCTAAAGCTTTTGTTCTGTGTTTTGGTCTTGAACATTTGGACCACAGTAGAGAAAATCATCTCTGCACTCCAACAACTGAGAATCAGCCCAGGAAAATTGAACAAAGATGCACAATGTGACTCGACACTTGGTGAATTGATGGTTGGAAGCCAAGCAGAGAATTCATCATTTCACCTGACAAATACTATTGTGGCCCAATGATACGAACCAGAGCAGTTTTGGAGTTTGTATAAAAAGGTGAAAGCATAGGTTAAAAATGTAAAACCTTGAGGGGCTGGGCAGCTGTCATGCTGTCTGACTGCCTCATGCATTTCGAACAGTCTTATGAGGTCTGGAGAATTTTCCACCTGTGTTTGTTTTCCATTATTGTTATTAGAAAATTACCACAAACTCAGTAGCTTAAAAAACAGAAACTTATTATCTCATAGTTTTGAGATCAGAGCCTAAGATCCGTCTGTTTGGATTAAAATCAAGGAAATTTCTTCCGGAATTTCTAGAATCTGTTTCCCTGCCTTTTCTAGCTTTTAGAGGCTGCCTATATTCCTTAGCTCGAGGCCTCATTCTCTGTCTTGAAAGCCAGGCCATGGAATTGTCCAATCTCTCTCTCTGTCCTAGTCTTCAATCTTCCCATCTCCTCCTCTCTTACTCTGCTTCTCCTGCCTCCCTCCCATAAACACTTCTGTGATTAGATAACATCCACCTAGACGATTCATGATAATTTTGCCGTCTGAAGATCCTCAATCACATCTGCAAGTCTCTTTTGCTTTGTAAGGCCACAGGTTCTCAGGTTTTGGAGAGAGAATCCGGAAGTCTGTGAGTGTGCCACTATTCTGTGTAGCACACCACCTTTCAGTCCAGAAGCTCTTTCTCAGCTTCCTTTGTCAAGGCTGGGACCAAGGGGAGGCACTCACCTCAGGGGAAAAAAAATTAAAGGAGTGTAAAAAACTCAGCAACCATGATAATATTTTAATGCAATATTTTTTAAAAATAAAAAAAATTAAAACTCAGCAAATAGACAAAATTTTTAAATGAAGACAGGATTGGCATTACAGATATTTTCTTTTTTTCCTTTGGCTCTAAAATGTCTTGGCATGGCGATATCCATTGCAAATAGTCAAGGCACGTGACCTGAATTGAATCTTGGGATACACTGGTGCTGGGCATGGATATAGAAAGAACAAGGAAAAGGAATCGAGGGGCATGCATATGGCTTCGTGCTGGCTTGGTTGGGAAGCTGGCAACTGAGAGAACAAAGGTGGAAAGCATGGCTGGCCTCAGAGGCGGGAGCTGCTGTGCTGGGGCCCTGGCTTTGGGACATGTCAGTAGGCTGTGGGCCACAGAATAATGTAACTGAGTTTTTGTGCCTGGTCACAAAGCCAACCTATAAACCTATTCCCTGAATCATCTGAAGATTCTGAGAATTACCTATTGTCCTTGACTAAATCCCTTTTCTGCTTGCCTAGTCAATTTGTCGTTGTTAGCAACTAACAACCCCAAATAATGTGATTTATCACAATAAGAACCATCTAATTTGGTTGGGATAGCCAAGCCAAAGCCACAGGCATGCATCAGTGTTTAAAGAGCAGCATGGCGGTACCTTAATCAAGGAAATAAAGCATGAACGCCTCATCTAAGAACCCACCTCTAACATTCTCTAGAGTATAAAAATAAAATCTTTACTTCTCTGTTCCTCACCTGGATACTTTCCCAGTTCCAAATTAGTAGCTTATTTGGGGCTTTATTAGTAATAAGAAGATATTGACTTTTCCTTTGCTCACTGAATAACAGATCAATTCCTGTTAGAATTATACATGAAGTGCTGGAAGGTACTCTCTGATGTGAGCCTTCTCTCTCTCTCTCTCTCTCTCTCTCTCTCTCTCTCTCTCTCTCTCTCTCTCTCTCTCTCTCTCTCTCCCTCTCTCCTTAATATAGGGGTACAACTGTTTTTGGTTCTAAATTTCCAGACTTTAACCTCTGGTTCTTAACTGAACCTATTTTTCTTTGGAGGGCCAAAAATGGCGTTGTGACAGCTTACGCCAAAATTCTCAGGGAATAAGTGGCTTCATTGCTCCATTTTATTTTTTTTTCCAGAGCTTTTTTTCCTTTTTTTAATTCTAAAACTATTTAATCAAATTATCTATGTATTACAACATACTATGCAGTTAGAGGATAATGGCTTTAATAAGAGACTGATTATTAATATGTCACAAATCTGAGTCTAGTATAAAATAGATAAATAAGCAAATGGTGAGATTACTAATCCTAGTGGTTGAGGTGAAGTTGGCTGTCAGCTGCTTTTCTGGATGTTTGGACAGTTTGTGCTGCTTTAGAAAGATTTCTCTGGTAGTGGTGGGATGAGAGGCTATTTTATCCATGGTGGCAAAGGAAGGATTCTCGGATAAGAGGACCTAGGGGATATGAGACCTAGGGTATATAAGCAAACCTAGGGAAAGCAGTTTCCAGGCTGACAAAACAGTAAATGCAGAGTCAAGGCAGGAGCTAGCATGGCATGTTGGAGGAATGGCAAGGAGCCCAATGAAGCTGGGGAGGAGAGCCCCAGGGAGGTGGTAAGAAATAAGGCCAGTGAAGGGAGAGAAGAGGGGAAAGGTCATATAAAACATCTTTTTCTTATCTCTCAAAGAATTGGCTTTCTTCTAGGAAGATATCATGTTTAACTCTAATCTTTGAACCCAACCTTCACCACCCCAAACATTATCTTTTTTCCCTATTGTATTTTACTTTTCTTCCCACTAGTGTGGGTCTGTAGCTACATTCATTTTTTCCTTTATTAAACTGCATGAACCACTTGCAGGAATGATGTATAGATCAGTTATTTCTGTAGGCAGGTTGCCTTAGCAACAGGGCAAATCTTACTCATTTCTGTACAACCTTATCAATAAAGCAGCCTCATAAGAGATGAACATTCACATCATTTCATGTCTGCTATGCTTTTTCTTCATCCCTTGACCGTAATTCTCAGATGGCTAATTGCTGGATGCCAGTTGACCAAATGGCTCCACAGTAGAGGACGCCAGGGAAGCATAATAATAAAATGAGCCTTAGCAGTCACAGCAGGCAACCCCAAGTTATTGTACTGTTATGGTTTCTTAGTTATATCATGGCACATTCTTATCCTCTGGGCACATCATGCAGGTTCCAGGTTGAATACCTGGCATCCATTTAGACTGGCCAATATCCATCATCTCACAAGCCTTGGGCAATAACGGCGGTGTTTGGAAGGAGAAAGTGTCTCCAGTCTTGCTACCCCTGGTCTGTGAATGAGCAAGTCCATGGGTTCCTGCAGGGGAAGAACGAAGGAAAACAAACACATCTCAAACCCTTCAGGTTAAAACTGAAGGCACCTCCTACCACTGAAATAAAACAATTTCTGGTAAAAACAGATATATGAACTAAAATTTTTTTGTTATAATAGTTGTATTTCTTGTCTAAAATATAAGAAATTTAAGGAAGAAGCTCTCTGTTAGTTCAGAGAAACAGTATATATATCTCTATATCTTTCTCTATACAACATATGTGTACATATACATACATGTACACACACACATATATACATGTACATATTTACATATATTTATTTATATATCCAGCATCTATTTATGATTGATTGATCAATTGACTGAAATTGGCTTACATGATCCTGGGGACTGGCAAGTACACAATTAGTAGGGCAGGCTGGGAGGCAGGTGAGAGTTGATGCTGAAGTCTTGAGTCGGAAATTCAAAGGGCAGTAGGCCAGAAGCAGGCAGGATTTCTATGTCACAGCCTTGAGGGGGATTTCTTCTTCTCTGGGGAACCGCCAACTGATTGGACATGGCCCATCATATTAAGGAGAGTAATCTGCTTTATCCAAAGCCCATTGACTTAAATGTTAATCATAACCACAAACATGTTCATGGCAACATCTAGAATGGTGTTTGACCCAACAGCTCAGCATCACAGCCTAGCCGAGTTGTCACACGAGATTAACCACCACAAAGCTTGGAACAAGAGATTTGATTTTGATAGTTCTAGTTTTCTAAATTTCTTTCTTTTTTTTTTTTTAAATGTGAGGCAATAAAAAAGAAGTGAAACGAGGATGCAAAATAAATATGACAGCTAGAATAAAAGTGAATTTAATCATTCCAGTAACTTCCTTATCCTTCATTTTTTTTTCATGTCTTTCATTACAGCACTTTTATATGGTAAAACCATGAGGGAAGCATATTCAGTCAGTTGATGAATCCAAATTGGCTTCATAATTAATTTACACAGTGCTGTTGAGTTAAAAAATAATCTTAAACTTTGACAACAGAAAATAATTACCTATCCTGGATAAAATGAAAATCTGTGTAAATTGATACTTTTTCAGCTAAGATAATTAATGCCTTTCATTAATGTGGTATGGTTTGCTTGAAAAAGGATGAAGCCTTTTGACAATAAGAGTATATGAAAAGGCTAAAATTAATGGATTAAACAGCATAACCAAAATCAAACACTGACCTAGGGGTTGCTGTGAAAGCATTTTGTAGATGTGGTTGTTATCTACAGTCAACTGGCTTCAAGTAAAGGAGATTACCCTTGATAATGTGGATGGGCCTTATCCAGTTGGTTGACTTAAGTTTGCATTAAGAGCAAAAAGTGAGGTTTCCTATTATTCACATAAAAAAAATGTGTCTATTTCTTCCAGATGTCCAATTTGTTGATATATGATTGCTCATAGTATTTTTTATAATCTATTATATTTCTGTAAACTCATTAATGTTTTTATATTGGTTATACATTGAAATTATAACATCTGGGATGTACTGGGCTAAATAAAACATATTATTATATGTTTTATACATGAAGAAATTATGTTTCAAGACTGTAACATGGAAATCCTGTCTGCCAAAAACTAGAACCTACCCAGATGTCCTTCAATTGATGAATAGTTAAAACCAAATAAACACACCATGGTCAATTCGTATAATAGAAGAACATCACTCAACAGGATGAAGGAGTGTACACTGATACACACAACAGCATGGAGAATGTGTGTATGTGGGTGTGTGTGAGTGTGTGTGTGTGTGTGAATGAGAGAGAGGGAATGAGAGACAGGTAGGTTTTACAATTAGGTCCTAAGCCATGAATCCACTGAGATTTCAGATATTCACAAATAATGACAGAAGAGCCAGGAAAACAGGGTTACTGAAGTTTTATTTGCACAAAGAACCTAAGATATTGGTAAAGTCAGAGATGTGACTAAAACAAAAGTTACTATGAGGAGTCAACAAAGCAAATGAGTTGTAAGTCAGAATTAACAGAAAACAGAGGGAAAAGCAATCACAGGTCTTTAGCAACTCTGTAGAACATAGCATTTCTTGAACCAGAGGGTGGAATATGAGAGTGGAATTTCCCAGAATTCTCTGGCAAGAGCTTACCCAGGGGAGGCTACTTATTTCTTAATTTGTTATTTATCCATTCATCCATCCATTCATTCATCCACTCATCCACTCATTCATTCCCTACTTTGCTGCACAAAAGATTTGATGTGGTCCTCAATACTGTCAACAGTAAAGAAAGAAATACTATAAAATTTAAAAATTTTTAAAAACTAAAATTGAACAGTAGAGATGAGGTGGCAGGACTGGGGGAAATAAGAATGATCATTACAATATAATAAACATACCTCCGACCTTTCCAGTTGCCAAAGCAAAAAATAGAATAGAATCAGTTGTACGACTTGCGTTGTCTGCAATATGAGAATGAAGGAGGAGAAAAATGTTTTTATGCCTTAAAAACTGAAAATTAGTTCTCATTGGGAATAGTCACATGAGAGGCACTGAGTGATGTAATTCACTTCATAATTAAATACAATCCAACATACGTAAATAGAACTGTCTGTTTCACACAGCAAGTTCTAATATCATCCCTTAACTTAAGCTAAAGGCATAACAGAGCATAAGTATGAGAATGAAAATCTGGGAATGGCCAATAATACGTAGTTTAGTTTACAGTTCTCTTATCTTCTGGATATATTTGTTAAGACAGAAAAAGAAAAAAAGAAAAATAAATCTTGTTTGAGTTTCCAGCCTGCCAGCTCTCCTATGGATTTTAGACCTGCCAGCCTCTACAATCATGATTCTTTAAAAAAAGTTTCTGGGGAAAAATATATATATTTAAAATATATATATATATATATATATATATATATATATATATATATATATATACACACGTACATATTCATACTCCTACTGGTTCTGTTTTTCCTGAGTACTCTGAATGATACCCACATTAATATTGTTTTTGTTTGGCTTATGTGTTTGCTTATTAAAAGCATACATTAAAAAAAATCAGTATCTATATGAGGTGAACCTAATGACTGGAAAAACCTTTTGAAGTTGACTTAAGTATAGGATTTATTAAACTAGACAGTATCATCTTACAAAATTAATTTGTTTTGCTGTGGGATTCAACCTTGAAAGTATTAATTGCCTATTAGTCTTAGAGCTGAGCTTCTAGTCATCAAAATAAACCAATACAATGGCGATGCCTAAAGTCATGACCAGCTGCAAATTACATGTGTCCCTCTGCAAATGGAAGCATTCACAAATGGTCGTGGTGGTGTTGGAGTGGGGGGTTTGTGAACAGCTGTCATGTCAGATGAGTAAAGTTCAAAGCATGTGGTAAAGATCCCTGCATGACATTACAGTACCTTGAGAAAAGGATGCTGAGCTTAGTATATAAACAAATACCAGCCCAGTGAAGTGCCTTAGTTTTCTGATAAAGGATGCTGAGATAGAGAATAGCCTGAGTGCTCAGGGTACGGACTAACTGAGGAGCTTTCTCAAAATTGTCATCAATAGATCTGTTTGAGAAGGTCCTGGGTGTAGAGTTCATTCTTAGTACTATTCCAGAAATGCATACACAAATATGTAGCCTTACGAAACTCAGCCTGGAGCCACTTTGTGACCAGAGCAGAACACCAGCAGCAAGTATTTCTTGAAAGTGAATTTTCTGTGTGTGTGTGTGTGTGTGTGTGTGTGTGTTAAAATATGTGGTTTTACAAATTATCACGAGTTCCACCAAGCCCACAGTTTTATTACTCACACAAGGTGTTCTTCTGCTTTCTGAGTTAACCAATGAGATTTGGGAAGTCTGACATATGATCGTTTGTAAGAAGTTGGGCAAGCTAGGTCAAGAAAGTACAGCCTGAGAGGAGAGGCTTCTTGCGTGATTTGAATCAAGCATAGCATATCCATCCCTTTCTGCTGATACTGCTCTTTTGAAGGCCACCATCTCTGTCATTGTCAAGTCCACTATTATCCTCCAAGGCTTCTCCAAGACCTTTCCCTGACCAGTTTTTCTTTCTCTACTGCTGATTTCTCTCTTTCTCCCACTCTATCTTGCTTAAGTGCTTTTTTTTTTCTATGAGTTTAAGAGACTGTAAGAAAGGCCTGAGTACCAAAGTCAACTCATTTTAAAAGATAAATTTTTCATTAACGGGAAAATAAATATCCTAACTTAAATTTTCATGCTCTCCTCTATCTTTCTCTTAATGAAGAAGAGGGTTTGTGTTTAAATCATAATAAAGCATGGCAATAGGCTGAGAATCCTTCAAAATTAGCCAGAGAAAGGGTTTTGCCTGTGTTGTAGCTGCCTCCTGGTAAAGAGTCTGGAGGACTTCATCTCCTATGAGAGACAGATGGGAATCCCAGCTCAGAGGAGCTGTCCTCCAGGATGGATTTAGGGACAAGGGTTCAAGAGACCCAGCCTGGAGCACATGTTGGGACACACTGGCTGTCTCAGGTAGACAGGAAGGAAGGAAGAGTGGGAGCAAGATGGACCCTGGGAACACGTTCTGAGGCCATGTGAGCCCACTGCCCAGAGACTGAAGGTGCTTTTGGGAAAGGATGAAAAGGCTCTCATGCATCCTTCACACTTGGCATGTTGTGATTGGCCAGTTTTTCTCCTGGGAGGGGACCACACCTATTGGCTCTTCTTGCAATTGCAAAGCTGGCAGTGACCTCACTTGTGACCGAGCAGCACAGCATCTGGTTTGTGAGATGCACGTGAGATATAAAGCTTGTACTAATCCCTTCTTCTGTCATTTCACTGGAGCATCATCCCCATATTTCTAACTGCCTTCCAGAGGTATAACTTAGATATCCTCAGGTGTGAAGGAACCCAACCTGCCCCAGACTATACAAATCCTTCCCTCTCTCCTGTTGTGTCTCATTCTAAAAGGCATCAATATTTTCCCGGTCAAGAGGCTTGGGAATTTGCAGTTCCTTTCGACTCGTCTTTATGTCTGATAACTCATATGTGGTTTGCTTCCAGTTCCGTGGTTCACTGGCCTGCGGTTCATGTCTGGTAGCCAGATGCTCTTTTCCATGAACTTTGGAATGCCCTTATCCAAGATGTATTTACCTTGCGTAGCAGACTTCTGATTGGCTTTTTCCTCTTACCTCTCTATTCCAAGCTGACTATTCTAGCTAGGCTTGCTTTCTTAAGAGAAATGCCTCTTATCTCCGTTTATCTCCATCTCTCTGGTTTCCGGCATCCTCAGGCCCCGCTTTGTTCTCCAAGAATGCTTATTTCCCAGCATCACCTCTTTGCTCACGTTAGAAAGGTACAATGGCTACAGGGACAAAATCTGCTTATTCTTCCTCACTGTCTTTCTTCGTCATTTTAACTCTGCGTATGATCAGGGATGACGTTGAGTCCTTGCCGTGCTCTCTCACTACTTTGAAACCCAGTAAGTATTACTTCCTTTGCGTTCTGATTGCTTACGTCACTTATGATATACTTCGCGCATCCATTCATGTTTTCCCCTCCAGTACTCATTTATTTACTACGTATACCGTTAGGCACTGGAAACTGGGTACCACATTTCCTTAGAGTTATCAAAGAGAGCACTTGGCAAAGCATGAATGAGCGAGGCGGATTTCACCAAAAGCTTCCGGGGAGACAGCAGGAGAGGAGTCAATTACGCAGCCAATCTTCACGTTATATTTCTCTAAGGACCGAAACTATTGTCATTCTCCATCTCGGTGTTAAACAATACTTGTACCAAACATATTTTCCTGTCTCTGCGTTAACTGGGGTCAGGTAAATTTTCCTGTCCGAATGTGAAACAACACTTAAAACAATCTGGCGAAGCAAAACGAAATGATGGGACTCTTAGCTACTGGCTCTAGAAAAGACTTGCTCCTGGAAGACTGTGAACCACTAAGTAGCTTGCTCTCCAGGTCTCTCTTCAAATCGTCACCTCAATGTCCCTGTCGCCCCACAGCTATTTTGTTATAACTTCTAGTCAGTTCCAACCAGCTCCCCACCTCGCAAGACCCACCTAAAAAACACCCAGGCTACAAAACTCCATACACGTGTTTCCTCGACTTCCCCATTTTGAGATACTTGCTCAGCTCTGTCAAGTATTGTTCTCCTTTATTCCAGGAAGTCTAGTACATTTAGTTTTGCTTGAACCACAGAGAGACGTTTGAGAAATGAATGAGATAGTTTTGCTGTCTCTCAAAATCCTTCACCTTCCAGCCTTGTCCTAATCCTTCATCCACTACTTGACTTCTAACCGACACCCTGCCCTCAACTTCCCCTTTCACAGCCTGGCAATTTAGATCAGCCCCGATAAACCCAGAGGCCCTGGAGGGCCAACCACCAGGCCAGCTTACCTAAGCATTTACCAAACAAGATGGGTCTCTACCTAAGAAAATTAATAGGATCGTCTCCATAATGTTAAATAGTATAACCCTACCTAGAGTCTGGATGGTGTGGAAGCCTCTGCAAAGTTTTTATTCTTTTTTCTTTTCTTTACACTCTACCCATCTCAGGAGGCTGAAACAGCTGTCTGGCAGCTGCTTAAGAAATAGCTCAAAAGTGTAGATTCAGCAGATGGCAGGAGGAAACATTCAAAACTCCGACTCTGCCATACTTTCTCTCTTCCAAGGACAGGAGAATTGTGTGTGTGTGCGTGTGTGTGTGTGTGTATAGGTTTACATAAGACTTACACTCTCCTCTCCAACCCACTTCTTCTGTTTCAACTCCATGGTATGCCAGCACCTCTGATTTCAAAAAAGAAATTAAAAAAAGAAATAAAAAGAAAAAGAAAGGATATGAGGAATCCAGAAATTCTTTAGGATTAACTGGTATTTCTGTGAACCTTTGAGAGTACGGTGAAATTCTTTAAAGCACAAGTGTGCCTTTAAAAGTTCCCCATAAAAATAATTTTTAACGACTATATAACATTCCAGCACAGGCATGCTCAATAATTTGTCTTTACTATTTCCCTGTTGATGGACATTTTGGTTGTTTATAATGTTTTAGGATTTTGAACATTGCTGAGAACAAATCCTTGTCTGCATTCCTTATTGTTTGTTTGTTTTTTTTTTTTTTTTCAGAATGAATTTCTGGTTGTGGAATTACTGGATCAAACGCTATGGCTATTTTACACACTCTACCTAGATTTCCCTGTGGAAATTTGAGATGTCCTTTATGGGATGGATTGATTTAGGGCAGAGACAAAATATGCAGTTAATCGCTGGCATTAACTACTGGCCGTATTTATATGGAAATCACACTTTTGAATATCAGTATGCACAAAGTTGTAGCTTTGCTTTTAAACAGCAAGCAGACTCAGAGGATAGCAATCAAAGTCTGTCTGTTTAAGCAAAAGCCTTTACCATTTCAGATGTCAGATTCAAGAAATGCCCTAAGTCTCCATTTCCTGCTAGAACATTCTGGAGAACATGGAGGTCAGAAGACTGAAGCCCCTTCCTGGTCTCAGATGGAGCATTCATTCCCACTTAGAAGCATTCTCTGCTCTTGAAATAATTTTCTGTGTGTGTGTGTGTGTGTGTGTGTGTGTGTGTGTGTGTGTGTTTATCAGAACAATTTGTACTTTTCAAAAGCCAGACCTCCTCTCTCCCCTTCCCTTATGCTGTGTTGTGAGTGGTGCGTTTGCTTAAATTGCCTAACCAGGCAGAGCAATTAGTGCCCAAGGAGACAGGAGGCTGACTGCCTGGCAGAATGAATGGTTTTCATGGGAACAGCAGCTGAAAGCACTGTGTCGAGCACGAAAACCTGCCAGTGACCTTGTTTGGTGCTGGCCCTCCTGTTTGGTTTGATAAAAGTTGTTTATATTTGCTGATGCTCTAATAAACAGCCCTTTTCATGGGGCAAATCCTTGAAATACTTTCATTCCCAGCATGAGCCCTTGTCACCAGTCAGATGCTACAGCACAGAATTAGCAGAGAGCGATTGTCATCTCTGCTGGTATCTGCTCAGTCGAATCAGCCTTTGGGAAGCCCCTTGTCTTTCACCTCCTGGGTGAAGAAGATTTTCTTCATCTGCGGCTCAGTCTTCAAATCTTCATCAGTTGGCCAACTGGGTCAGATCCTGTTTTGGACACTGGCGACAGAGTGATGGATAAGGCAGACCAGGTCCCATTCCTCGTGGAGCTAACATTCTGGAGGCTGTAGTTAGACAATAAACAGATAGATAAAACATAAACTGTGTCAGATGCTGATGAGGAATGCAGAGAATTAGAACAGCCTGCTGCGATGGTGAATCTCTATCCCCGTTTGGGTGGTCCAGGAAAGCATCTCTGAGCTGAATTCTGAATCACAGCTCAGACTGGTCTGTTAGAGGCGGGCTGAACACATCAGGCTCAGAAAATATTAAGTATAAAGCCCCAATGCAAGAAAAAGAGTGGTAGATTTAACAAGCAGAAAACCAGAAAGGTCACATGCAAAGGACTTAATGAGTAAGAGGGTGTGGTACGTGATAAGGTTCTGTAAGTAGACAGGGGCCAGATCACAGAGAGCCTTGAAAGCCAGAGCAGTTTTATTCTGAGTGTGATAAGAAGGCAGTGGAAGATTTTAAGAAAAAAGTGACATACTGTGACTTACATATATTTTTAAAATTTATTATATGTATTTACTTAATCTCTACAGAACTGAGTAGATAAAACCAGATTCACATTAGTGACAAATCTCTGCAATATGTCTTTGACAAGCAAAACACGACTGCCTCTTAACAATTCGTATCTTCATGAACGACACGGGCTGTAAAAATAAAGCAATATGTTTCAGCACAAATAGAAGATACCAGTATCATTTTCTTTTTTTCACAGCTCTTTTTATCCACAGTCTGAAAGAGGTAGATTTTTCTGTAACACATCTGAACCGAGTTGTGACAACCAGGTGGAATAAAGATAGTTGCATTCACTTGCAGGTGTACAGTTTTTGGTCTTGTGATTTATACTTTTCAATGATGGTGGAGTGTGAACTAGGGGAGCAAAAAGTCTAGTGAGGGTTTTATTAGCAAGGGAAGTCCAGGAGAGAGAAGAAGGTGGGCTGGAGTAGAATGGCAGCCGCGGAGATGGACAGCAATTCTGGAAATGAAATGTGTACTTGTGTGTTTTTTTCCTAACAGCAAGTGATTCTTCAACACCAGTTGGATGTCCAACAATTTAATTCAGTTGTGACCCTAACTATTCAGAGTTAGCACAGACACCCCAATTTAAGGGCTTAGTTCCCCAAGAGTGGCCCCACTTCAGACACCAGCTGGACATGGGGTCTCTAGGCTACTTGAACTCTGCCTGGATGACTACAAATTTGAGGATTTCTGCGATGCTTTCTCAGGTGCAATAATTTACTAGAACAACTCACAGAACTTGGGAAAGATTACAGTTATTATAAAGGGTACAGTGCACAGCTAGATGGAGAGGTCTGGAAGGATTCCAAGTGCTGGGGCCTCTGTCCCCATGGAATCAGGATGCACCATCCTCCTGGCTGGTGGATGCATTCACCAAGCCACAAGCTTCCTGGGCATTGTTGTTTCAGTTTTAACCCTAGTTTTATTGCATAAACACAACTGATTAAATCATTAGCTATTGGTGGTTGAACATAGATCCAGTTTTGCTTCTTTCCCTGGTGGGGATCAGAGAGGTCTGGCTATTCCCATCATCTATCCACATCACCCTTTGCTGAGGACACTCATTCCTGCCTGCTCTTTGGTCATTGGTTCATTCAGATTACACTTCTTCCAGGCCTTCTTGGCTCTTAATCTAACAGGCTGCCTGGATCTACCTCCTGTCTGTGTAATTATCCCATTCTTCTGCTCCTCCCTCATTGTGCTGGCACACTGGTCAGTCAAATCTGGGTCCTCCTACTTTCCAGGACCTATCTAGGCCCTTCCAGAAAGTGGGTCTAGGTCCCTAGTCTATGTGTCCTTTTTGGGGATAGGCAGGAAAGGGGAGCAGGACCTAGTGGCCCTTCTCAGCTTCGAGTTCTCCTTGTCTCCTCTGAATCTTTTATTCTCTTGAAGATGAGCAAACTTCATCTCATCTTGGGGAGAGCAAAAAAAATAGCCTGTACCTGAATATGGCTTCTAAGATTTTTTAAACCTGAACCTAGGCTTTTGAAACTCTAAAGCTGAGGATATCAGCCTGCCTCTTGCTCATTTATTCTTTATTCCGTTATCTGGCTTTGTTGTTCTTCACACCATTTTCCATAGCTGGTCCTTTTTAAAAACTTTGCTTGTGCTACGACTTCTCACTAGAATGTAAAAGTCTATGAAGATAAAGATTATTTCAGTGCCTGGGGCAGTGTTTTCACATAGATGGTACTCAATAAATATTGTCGAGGAAAATGATAGGTGAAAAAATGAATGATGTTGACTCTCGTGTCCTTTTGAGCTATCCCTTTCTTGCGGTAGTGAAAATAGAGTACCATACCTGAGTTGCAGGAGAGGCCACAGAACTCCAAGAATAAGCTTCGATCTTATCGCAGAATGTTTTCTCATCACGTATCGACACAAGATGATAACTCTACTACTTACAAGTTTAGTATGGGGATAGAGTTGGTGTTTTCCTAAAGGTAGAAGAGTCTTTCTGATTCCTTTCCGTAGGTAGATTTTATTACTTGATGTATTTGCCAGAAAGAACTTGGCTGAGGTCTGGAATTTAGCACAACCATCGATCTTGGGATAGCTCCGGAGAGATATTTGTTCCCCAGTCATATTCATGTGTTTTAGCCCGAGTCACTGCAAAGGCCTTGTTTGTATTCCTCCTGGAAACTCTTGATATAGCTGGTTGCAAAACCACTGCGGAATGCAATAAAACAGGAAAATGAAGACACTAGTGGGAAATGGACTCGACGTTCATGGTGTTATTTTACCTTACCAAATATATTAGTAAGAAAAATACACGTATAGGTAGATTTTTTTTTTTACAGAAATTTTATTTTCTAAGTGACTTTATTCTAAATAGAACTGTAACTTCTATTTTTTCTCAAAATAAAAATTGAGTATTAACAAATATGTATATTTTGAAAAGATTTATTGATTTGCTCACATATCTCCATCTGAGACAAAAGACATCAGAGGTATATGCTGGAGGGAACTGGTGAGAATTCCTAAGATCGGAAGTGTTGGTGAAAATTCTTCGGGGTTACACAGAAGAGGAAGATTCAGAGTTCTTTTGGGGATAAGCAGAGCTTCCTCATAGATCGTAAGTATCAGTAATATTAATATTTTAAATAATCTGTTTATTCTTAATACTAAATGATTACTTTTCACTTAGGGAATTACTACCTTTGCAGTCACATAAAAATACTTGGCAATAATGGATCCACCAGTCACAAGTTTCATATCGATGGTTGAAAATGCAGCTCCTTTTCGCAGATTCTGGGGTGCTCGAAGATGGATGTCTGAGGAAAATTGTGTGCTTTCACATAATTCAAGCTCTAATCAAGTCTCTCTCCTTTCTGGTCACTCCCGGTTCATCTCATTTTATGCGGGCCTGCTCCCTCAAAAATGCAGCTCCACCAGGTCATGTCTTAAATGGACTGAAAGCTCCGGCTGGAATAAATCACGAAAGGCGATCTCCTCTCCAAACTGAATCACTCCCTCTAATGCAGCTGACTTTTAAATTGGAATTCCCCGAGGTTTGACTTAAAGCCTGGCTCCCGGCCAAGCTGCCATTAGGAGACGTGTGCCCGTGACTCCCATGCACTTCGTGTAATTGCCCCCAGGCTTGCAAATGGTCCCAACAAAAGGATCAGACACATTTTTATGTAATTTCATAGACAAAGAAAAAAAAGACATTCTACGAAAATTTCATTACAAGATCCACTTTACATTAGCTGTTATTGCTTATGTGCATTTAAGAAAAGTAATAATATAAGTCTAATTAAACCGGGGAGGAAAATATATTTTTACTCTTTTCATATAGATTTTTTTTTCATTCTAGAGAAAGCTCAAATACGGGATCGTTTGATCGTGTGGCCACACTTCGACTCTGTATACATTTTATGCCTGAAGATCTCTGTCTTGCTCTCTTTCCATTTTTGCTGCCAATGGAGCCATTTATCCATGAGATGTTCTGAGCTGGGAGAAGGGTCTCTGTGTGTTGATTCCTGTTTTCTGGTTTTGCGGCCCATAAAAGACCTGCTCAGACTGGCTCAGAAGGCCGGATCACTGTCGGTGCTGAATTGCCAGCGCTATTCTTGACACTTGGGGACTACCATTTCCTGTTCCCCTAGAACTTGATAAAAAGATTTCCCAAGGAGAATTAAACTCCGAAATCAGCGGATATGGGATTAGAATGATATTACAGAAAGCAGTCTTTAAAAAAGACAAAATGGCTCTTAGGACCCTTTAACTCAGTGAAAACATTCTTTCATTATCTGTTAACCGGGGCCTTCTGAAGCGAGGGTCCACCTGCTTGGAGACTCTGATAATAGGAGAGTCGCAAGGCAGATGGGGCTCACCCATCTAAGCACGGTCTAGGGAAAGCGAATGTAGCCAAGAACTCAAGTGCTAAGGACCCCCAATAGATGCCACTGTCTCTATTCTGGAGGTTGTAGCCCAGTGACATTAAACTTCTTATTAATCTCACTTCCTGCGTTCCAGTTCCAACTTCACCACTTATTGAAGACAGTTCTTTCTCATAGGCTTGCATGGCATTTCTCGGTTTAGTGAGTTAATGGACAATGACACATGCCAAGGGATATTTGCACTTCTTACATACTTGGCTACTTGTGAATATGCACCGGAAAGACAACAGACGTTATGTTCAGCATACGGAAAATGGAATAGCTTTCTCATTCGTTCAGTCAATGAGTATTCGTTGTGTACCCAGTGCTGATCCTCTGCGGGTCCTCTTGGGACAATGTCCCACTGGCTCAGTGCCCGTCTCCATTAGAAATATCTACCAGCCCTTCCCCCTGCTCCCTCCCCGCTTGGGTCTTTAGCAGTGTTTGATGTGCTCTGTTGTTGCCAGATGCTCATTCAATCCCTGAAAGGCTTTGATAATTTTCATTAGCTTCCTGGGTGGCCAAATGAGGGACAAAACTCAGCTCTGCTTTGCGGATGAAGATTTTGAAACTCTGAGTTACACATTGCCCTCTGTTTTTACTCCCTGGGGCTGTACCTTCCCAGGTAGATAATTTCTGGATTTGGGCAAAGGCTCTTTAGCACCCAGCAGCATGTGGCTAACAGTTAATTAATTGTAAAATCTGGGAGCCATTTTGGAGCTGGAAGGAGCCTGAGAAATGATCCGGCATAGCACTTATATTTCAGAAAAGAAACTGAGGTTCAGAGGTTAAGTCACTTGGCCCAAAACATATAACCTAATTTATTTGTTAGCAGTGACTTGGGACAAGTTTTCCAGGAGGACATGCTCCCTTGATCATGGTGCTTTTAACAACACTCGTGATACTCTTCAAATTACTAAGACTCAGTTCAGCCAAACTTTACTCAGATTATACTAAAGGTACAAAATACAGTTTTAAGGAAGTAGAGCATGCTGTATTGTAGAAAACAGCACAGTGGTCTAGTTCTGACTAATACTACAAACCAGCGGGATGGCTACCTCAGGGGGAAGGCACACACTCCTGCCTGTTGTTTCTTTGACCCTGTGCATCCCATGGCATAAGTGTGTTGCTCATTGTTATTTGTGTTATTTAGCTTCATTTTAGTCAAGTCACAATTGAGAGCCTCTAAGAGACAGCTGTGGCAGGCAGACTTCTCAGATGGCCCGCGGTGGTCACCTCCTTCTGGTCCCTTCTGGCCTTATATTTTTCTCTCTCCTTGAGCAGGGCTGAGCCTAGTGACTTGCTTTCAACCAACAGACTATGGAAAAGGTGAGCAGATGCCATTTCCATGAACAGGTTCCAAAGAATTGTGACTTCCATGTTGCTAGTAGACTCTGTTGCCTTCTCAGTTCGAACATGTTGGTGAAGCAAGCCGCCATGATGGAGAGGTCAGCATGACAAGGAACTGAGTGAGGGTGGCCTCCAGCCAGTGGTGGTGAGGAACTGAGATCTCAGGTTCAACTGTCTGTGAGGAAGTGAATCTTAAACACAATTACATGAGCTTACTAGCAGATTCCCACCGCCGCCCCCCTCGTCATTTTATCTATAAGAAGGCCATAGCCCAGGCCACTTCCTGATTGCAGCTCATGAGAGATCCTGAAGTGAATGGATGTAATGAAGTCTTGCCCGGATCCCTGGTCCACAGAAGCTGTGAGATAATAAACAGATGCTGTTTTATGTTGGTACGTTTCGGGGGTAGCTTGTTATGCAGCGTAGAGAACTAACACAATAGCAAAGCAGGTAGGACAATATGGCAAACATAATTTAAATGCATTGCTGGTTATGCTAATTTTTGCATTACACATGACCTTAACTTAGCAATCTCAAATGAAGAGCATTGTGAATGAAAATGCATTTAGACAAGAACACACAAAACCCCTCTGCTTCTTTTAAATCTATAGGGACAATGAAGCAGCATTTGTGACTTCATATAAAATTCAAATTGCACCAGGCTTTCCAGATTAGAGCAGTTGAGAAATGTGGAGGAAAGAGGAAATAATACATGCCATCATCACATTAATAATTACACAAATCATAATAGCGGTTATTTATCGAGCACTTGACATATGCTAGGTAATGTGGTAAGTGATATAAACCTCATTTCATGGAATTCTCTGAACCTGCTCCAACAGAAAGGTAGATTATCTCAATTTTCCAGCTGAGGGAATGGACATTTTGACAAATTTCCCAACCAGTAGCTCACAGCATCAATGACATTGGGATTCATTGTGTCTTGCTTGAAAGCTTGTGTTCACAATTTTAAAATTGTCTAAAATGACATCCATGCCTCTCCTCTGCTTTGTTCAACCAAGGGTGGCACATCATTAAACATGGTACCTTTGTTTTGTAAAAACACCCAAAACTTCCTGACTCTAAAAGCCACTCTTTTCCTAAAAACACGTTTGCAGTTAATCATATTGCCCTGTGATTTTTTTAATGCTTGACCTGTCATGTTAGTTTCTTTATTGCTTGACCTTTTTTCCACAAAGAATTTTATTTTATTCACAAATCAATTCCTTGAGGACAGGAACACTTTCTCATATTTCTGTGTCTACAGCCACGTCTGATACTGTACTGCACAAATAAGCATCCAGTAAATCTTGTTTAATGGATTGGATTTACTCTGAAATGCAAAAAGTGATAGGCTGAGAGAAGGTGTCTTTCTAGGAAGAACACTCCATCAGCGTTACTTAAAGTGCCAGCGATTCCAGGAAAGAGCTTGGGTTGTGCTGAACATCAGAAGTTATCGCGAGATCAGCCCTATCACGAGATCTCTCAGGGGCAGCCTTGCTCCTGGACCACTCCTGGGACCGTTAGCAGGGAAATTCGCATCACCCACCATCCAGGTTTTCTTCCCCTTGGATGGAGGGATTTCCCAGCATTCGGGTGCTAAAACTAGGAAAGTTCTAGACGAACTGGAATAAGTTGGTCATTTCAGGAGGAGTGTTGTTAAGGACTGAATGAATGTTTGTGTGTCCCCCGCCCCCACCACCCCCATTCATATGCTGAAGCCCTGATTCCCAGTGTGGCTACGTTTGGGGTCAGGAAATAATTAAAGTTACATGAGGCCATAAGAGTGGGGACCTGACCCAATAGGATTAGTTTTCTTATAAGAGGAGACACCAGAGCTCACTTTCTTCTTCTGCCAGGTGGGGATGCAGTGAGACGGCCTCACCTGCAAGCCTGAACCACACCACACCGCACCCTGATCTGAGACTTCCAGCCTCCAGAACTGTGAGAAATAAATGCCTGTTGCTTAAGCCGCCCCCCCAGTCTGTGATATTTGGTTATGGCTGCATGAGCCGACTAATACAGATGTGCATATGGTGGGGAGGGATGCTGTTTTTGCTCCATTTATGTGGCTTGTTTTTTCTTTGAGTTTAAATCCAACTGACCAACCAACCAACCAACCAAATTCTGGGTATCTGCAAAGTGTACCAGAGTCTGTTATTTCATAAGTGGTATATGTTTGTTATCAGAAATTGTAACTAATTTATTTATTACTATTTTTTTTAAAAAATTAAGTTTATTGGGGTAACACTGGTTAATACAATTATACAATTTTCAGGTGTACATTATCATTTGACATCTATATATTCTATTGTGTAATTACCACCCAAAGTCCAGTTTCCTTCAGCTACCATATATTTGATCCCCTTTACCTACTTCACCCTCTCCCAACCCCACTATATTTGACCCCCTTTATCTCATCAACTTCTCCCCTCATCCCCCACTCCCTACTCTCTGGTAACTACTAGTCCATTGTCCATGTCCCTAAGTCTCCATTTGTCCTGTTCATTTGTTGCTTTTAGATTTATATCCCTCATACAAGTGATATCATGTGATTTTCTGCTTTTTTCAGTCTGATTTATTTTGCTTAGCATGATTTGCAATAACCATCCATGTTGTTGCAAATGGTAGTATTTCATCTCTTCTTGTGGCTGAGTAATATTCCATTGTATATATGTACCACAGCGTCTTTATCCAGTCATCTATCGTAGGACATTTCAGTTACTTCCACATCCTGGCCACTGTGAATGATGCTGCTATGAACATCAGTGTACAAATATCTTTTTGGATATGGGTTTTCAAGTTTTTGGGGTAAATACCCAGTAAAGAGTAAATACCCAGATTGCTGGATCATATGGTAGGTCAATTCTTAGTTTTTTGAGGAACCTCCATACTGTTTTCCACAGTGGCTGTACCAATTTGCAGTCCCTCCAGCAGTGTATGAGGGTTCCTTTTATCTGCATCCTTTCCAACATTTGTTATTACTTGTCCTGTTGATCATAGCCATTCTAACAAGTGTGAGATGGTATCTCATGGTGGTTTTGATTTGCATTTCCCTAATAGCTAGAGATGTTGGGCATCTTTTCATATATTTATAGGTCATTTGTATGTCCTCTAGGGAGAAGTGTCTGTTCAGGTCCTCTACCCATTTTTTGATTGGATCGTTTTGGTTGTTGTTGTTGTTGTTGTTATTGAGTCATATGAGTTCTTTGTATATTTTGGATATTAGTCCCTTATTGGAGGCGTTGCTTGCAAATATATTTTCCCATTGAGATGGTTGCTTGTTTACCTTGTTGACGATTTCTTTTGCTGAGTAGAAACTTTTTTGTTCGATACAGTTTTATTCATTTATTTTTGCTTTTATTTCCCTTGCCTTTGAGGTCGAATTTATAAAATTATCCTTAAGTCCAAGATCCTTGAGTTTCGTTCCTATTTAGAAATTTTAAACTAGATTAAACAGTCATTTTTAGAATAAAAGATTTAACAGTATTTTGAAGGTCATTGTCATCAATATTTATCTGCGATGAGCAGACAGGGCTCCTGGGTCTTTTCCATGTTACAGATCTCCTTTGAAGTCTGGAGAGTTTTTCCCACTGAGCAGTTTTACAGGGTACAGAGAGGAATAAAAATCAAGGATTCAGCATGCACTACAGGTCCAAGAGAGCTGTATCAAAAACTCACACACCAGGCTATTTAATTTGTTGGCCTGCTCAGTAAAAAGATACCTACTGAGCAGGGTGGGTTTGAAGAATCAGATGGAGAGAAATATAAATGAGTATAATTCACACCATTATTTCTTGGCTACACTCACACATGGATGAAAAGTTTTTTCTACCCTAGGCTGGCGTATTTCTCTTGCTACTTTCTCTGAGCTACTACCTTGGCAGCTGAAAGTCAGTGAAAAAAATCACACAATTGAGTTGACTAGGTTTTTACTTTCAAGTTATTTTAAACTTCCAGTTGGCATTGCCTGGTAGTTCTACTGTATTTTTTTGTTTTTTGTTTTTTGTTTTTTAGTTGGTGTTCTTTTCCACTTTTTTGAGGTGGCTCTTTTATACCTTTCTCTTGCCCCCCAAAGCCACCATATCTTCTTTAGCAGGTGACCTTGCCTCGTTCTACAAGGAGATTTAAAAAAATCTCACAGACCTAATCCTCCTACCTGTCACCACCAATGATAACACTACTTCCATCTGCACCCATATCTTTCCCCCCTGCTCAGTTCTGATGAAGTGGTCTTCTTCCTCCAAAACCAATCATCTTATGTGAACTCAGTATGTTTTTTTGTTTTATGTAGGCAGCTTGTAAATTGCCCCCGCCCCCAATTATACCCATCTCAAGTATTCGCACCCTTGTGCAACCTCCTGACTTGGAGTGTCCCCTGGATTTAGTGACTTTTTTCTAACCAGTAGAATATGGCAAAAGTGATGGGTTGCTACTTCCGAGATTAGGTTATAAAAGGTTGTGACTTCCGTCTTGCTTGCGCTCTATTTGACTTGCTTGCTGTGATGAAGCAATCGTGCAAACATTGTTGTTAGGACCTTGTCTCTTTATGTCTGGGCTCTGCTGGCATTATTCTGAGGTGCATTCTTTCCTTGAGGTGGCAATGATGTCTACGAGTATCTCCATGTTTCCATCATATTCATGGGCAGTGTAATAGACCACAGAACTTACAGAATATTAAAACAAGTTCGATCTCTGAGTTAAAACCTTTTCATCACATTTGATAAATATAAAGTTAGATATCTTAATGTGTATTTTTTCTATAATTGGCTGTTAGTTGACCTTCTTCTTCTTACTTTGCTCTTAATTTCAGTCTCTCAATCTTATCCCTGTTCAATATTCTAACCTAGTTGACATAAATGAGGAATTTGTTAGGCACAATTCATTTCCTTGGGAGAGAGAAAGAGATGGCTATTAGAAGAAGATGCAGGATTTTCTTGATGACCTAACATAATTTGACCTGAGAGAAGAACAGGAGGAGAGCTGCAGCTCTCGGAAGCTGTCCACACTGTGGTCACTTTCCGCTTTGCTTGCATTGGGAATTCTGACTTTGAGTGACCATGGTATTCTGCAGCCCAAGGCTGCACCAATGTTTAATTTTAGCCCATTCAGAAGGAAAAGCTTCCCAAAGAAATCAGAGGTGTTTTACAGGAGCCAGGTCCACAAACATGTTTCTGATCTGTCCAGGGGCATGGGCCCATAACAGGTGCCACAGGCTCCGCCATGAAGGGGCATGTAAGTATTGGTTTTTGTGAGATCCTGAATGTAAGTGGGGAATTCAGAGGATGGTGGAGAGTCATGTCTATCCAAGTAGGAAATTTCTCTTGTGCCTTCCTCTGGATATCTGGCATGTGCATGGCATATAGTAAGCACTAAATAGATATGTATTAACTGATTTACGTAACTGAGTCATATATAGAACAGCTAGACGTGAGGGTGGAAGTAAAAAAAATTACTACTTGAATAGCTAGCTGCTTGATGAACTTAATCCTTGCACTCTGAAAAGACTCGTAAGTGTTCCTTTGTATAATCAACTGATATTCAATTAACCTGTAATAACTACCTTAATAATTCTAGAGGATTAATTTGAATCTCTTGAAAAGTTGTCTAGCATTTTCTTTTGTTAGTCTGTTCTGAGGGAATGAGTCACAAGTATTAATTACTGGACAGGGATTCATTTTTCTCTTTCTCCCTTTTTACTACAATGATGAGCATGTCGAATTAATATTAAATAATTTTTAAGAATTTTTCCAATAATTTGGAAGTTATTCATAATTCTTAAAAGGAGAGAAGATTTTATTCAGTTGTGCAAGCACATGGCGAAAGGCAACTGGCTTCAGTAGTTGAATTTCTGCTTCTTTTGAAAAACTGTTTAAGAAAGTGGAGAACCTGTAATTACCCCAATGGAATGATTATGGGACATCGAAAAACTGGTCGCCCTAGATGGTTAAGTGCATGATGAAGAAACAATAAAGGCATGGGTAACAGGGACCTTGTCGAGTAGTGATCTCAATTTGCATTTTGGTTCTGCAAAGCACACATAGGTTAACTGGATACCAAAGAGCAGTGAACTAACTATGATTTTCATCTTTGCATGCTGATTAAGAATTCAAGAATTTAGAATGTAATATTTATAACACCGTATGGTCAAATTATCCCCTCCACTTTCTGTCCTTGTGAGGGGAGAAAGACAGAAAGGGCCACTTTCTTCACTTATGCAATTGATAACTATTAATTTCGTCACAATTTTCCAATGATTGTTTGCTGTAAAAATGTAAAGTGGGGCCAGAAGGTTTAGCATGGAGTATTCACACTGTAATTTTGCTTTATTTCCTTGTAGACTTTTTTTCCAGTGCATATTTTTAGAGTAGTTGTAATTATGTTATACTTGTAATTTGCCCTGACTTTGTAAAGCTTAGTGTTATAAATGTTACTTATGTTTATAGCCAGCAAAGATATAAAAACAAAAGTAACATGTACCATACTCAACGGACACACAGTGCTCTCAAACATACCAGATATAAAAATAAAATAATTTATTTAACAATCCCCATACAACTGGCTATCTAGACTTTATTTTTTGTTTCTGTTGTTACAAATGAGATAAATGTTGTAATGCATCTTTTTAAGGCACATAGATCTTTCAGAATTTTGACTATTAGGAGAAAATTCAACAAGGGAAATTAGTGAGTGAAAATTTAGAAATCTCTTCTTAATGACTTTTGAAGCAAATATGATTCTGGGCTTAATTTTTTTCAAGCGACATTAACTAGTTTAGAAATAAAAAAGGAAATTTATCAGATGAAAACGACTGTAAACATGGAACCACGGGAAGGCAAAGAGCAAAGAGCATCTGGATGGCTGAACCCAGGGTCTTAAATGCCCCGGGGTTTTCTCTGACACTTTCTTCCTGGGGCTCAGCGCTCATCCTCATGGCATTCATTTGCTGGTCAAGTGTGTTTGTTTTTGTTTTTGTTTTTTTTTTTCCTCGAGAGGGGGCACAGCTTTTAGGATCTGACAGTAAGTAACAAGGGATTGGATTATGTTCCAGGAGGAAAGGTTCTGGAGATCTACCTAGCTCGGAGATCTACCTTAATCTCAGCCTGGCTCGGTCAGGGTGCTGCTGTGGACCAGTCCACACCAGCAAAGCAGGCAGATCCTGTCACAGAGACAGGATTCAGAGGCCCAGGTCTTTTTATTAGGTCTGTTTCTAAAGAATGAAGAAATTAGGTGAGTTAGATGTTTGTATTATTTATGTCCATATCTATGATCATATAGTTGGCAATTCTATCAAGGATAGAGATGCCAGTTTTACTACCCCTTCTCCAATATTGACTACTGAAGTTATTATGATTATGATTATTTTTAATATTTTCACTATGGTTCAAGAAAACTGTACTGAACACATGTATGCAGTTTCTGGTTCACCCCAATTTCATTGGAATGACATTAAGTAAGTAGGACAGGGGTAAATCCATAAGCTGAGATGATTAGCAGTCTTAATTTCATTTGTAACAGTAATTGCTTCTTGCCACGGAACCTAAAATGGTCACAGGTTCTGAGGATTCAGACACGGATGTGTTTGGGTAGGTGCGGGATGTTTTTCTGCCTACTGCAGATCCTAGGGAATTCCTACACAATTCAATGAAAATAAGAAGTAGACAGTTTCTTTTTTTTTTTTATGTTGGCAGAATCTCAAACGTAGTAGATGCTCAATAAACACCTGTTGGTTGGATGATTGGGGAGAGATAGAAGACAGTAGTAAGAGGGCCCTGTGAAGTCTGGTGACATGAATCAATGATTAGGGGCACGTGGAGGGGTGTCTCCAGAGACATCCTGTGGGCGAGGGGCTGTGCAGCAGAAACTTGCTTTCAGATATGTGTTTGCTAGAGAATTTTTAGAGGGAGACACAGGCATGATTTCCCCAGGGAACTGGAAGTGTGTGAGTGATATTACTTGGGGAGGAGGTGGAACATCTAGGAACATAACACATTATTTGTGGTCTGGGCCAGAAATGCCTTTCTTAGGCATCTAAGTTATCTCATGTTGCTGAGGGTATAGAGTGGGTGTTCTTTCTCTTTTTTATAGGTGTGGAGGATGATCAGGGCTGAAGGAACCAACCTCCGGGTCCCAAACAGGCAAGTGGACGGTGGGGTTAGAAAAGGCTGGCGTGCCCATGGAAATTAGCTTAAAAGGTTTCAAAGTTTGCTGCTCGGTACAGGAAGCAGCATAGTTTCTCCTTAGAACCACTTTCTCTTCTCTAAATTTCTTCAACATAAAAACTACTTTTCTCTCTCATCTGAGTGTAATGCTGTGTCAGTTTGTGACACATCCACTTTGCAGTGGATATCTGTTCTTCCTTTTTAAGATTCCCTGAACCTTAAAATAAATTCTTTTTATTTAGTGTTCTTTATATATGTGTAAACAAAATGTTCTAGTGAATCTAAACAAGCGAAGCTTTAAATTTTGAATAACCGTGAGAAAATTGAGTATACCAGAGATTTAAGGAAAAACACATGCAAATTCTAATGCGGTCCCTTCCTCTCAAAATTAACTATAACGACAAGCCATTTGGTTGAGATTGTCTCAAGATCTGGGGTAGCAAAAGTTAAAAAAATCCACTAGGATGTTTTTTGTTTGGTTCAGGATAAATAATGTTGACATGTGATAGAAAATATCTTCTGAAGTATCTTGAGAATAAGAGCCTTGGTTTTATGAGCAGGGAGTTTTAGTATGTTTTGTGTCATGAATAATCTTCCATGACAAGGTTCGTGACCCTTTAACGTTATGGAACACAGGAAAACTTTTAAGTTTTTGTAAAATAAATAAGTAGTAGCATTTTGTTATGTTTTGTTCAAATTGGAAGTATTTCAGAATGTGGTTTAATATTTAGGCTTCATGAATATGACAGGAGATAAGGCTTGATGTTATGCTTCATAATGACATCTATTTATACCAATATATTTTTGTAATAATCTTTGATTTTGGAATAATTTTAGGTGTTCAGAAAAGTTACAAAAATAGTAAAGAGAGTCCCATGTACTCTCCCCCAGCTCTAACTTCCCCTCATATTTTCCTCTTGCATTGCCGTGGTACATTTGTCAAAACTGAGTAACCAACATCGCTATATTTATATTAACCATTCTCTAAACTCGATTTAGATTTCACCAGTCTTTCCGTAATATCCTTTTCTTGTTCCCAAATCTCATCCAGGATATCACATTGCTCTTAGATGCCATGTCTCCTTAGTGTCCTCTGTTCTGTGGTAGTCTCTTGGTCTTTCCCTTTTTTCTTTTTTTTCTATTATCTTGACAGTTTTGAGAGTATTGGTCAAATATTTTACAGAATGTTTCTCAATTTGGGTTTGTCTAATGTTTTCTCGTGATTAGACTGGGTTATGGGTTTGGGGACAGAAAACCACAGAAAGGAAACACTCTTCCCATCACAATGTATCAGAGGTTACGTGATATCCATGTGACTTATCGTTGGTGACGTTGATTACTTGGTTAAGATCATGTCTACCAGTTTTCCACCCTGTGAAGTTATTATTTTTTCCTTTCTTTGGAAGTGAGGTGCTAAATCCAGTCCACACTCAACAAAGTGGAGGGGTTCAACTCCACCTCTTGGAGGAGGATGTATCAGTGTATACAGTTTGAAATTTGAAATCACATTTTGAAAATATTTTAACTCTAGGGATTTTACCCGCAGTGGACCTGTGTTTTGTGCATGTGAAGAAAGGAAATGCTGTACACACAGACCTGGGCTCAAGCTCTTCCTTATTGTCTCAGTCCTGAGTAAAAGACACATGTCCCATGCTATGGTGACACTACTGAATCTTTTGTCTAAAACACCCAATCATATTGACCTATGCAAGACTATGGTGGAAGTAAGTGGAAGGAGATTTGCACATTCTTTTGAATGTATTTTCATCTTCAGATGAAATGAAGCTGAATTCTAAATATGGAATATTTAAACTCACTGATTTTTAAACCAAAGTTAGGGTATGCAAACGCCACGTCACTACATACTTAGATGTCCCCGTTTCAGTTTCAACTGTGGCTTCACTCTGTGGCCAGCTGACAAATAGGTGTCAATTCTGATTTACATCACTGCTATAGATAGCTAAATCTATCTATATCTATATCTATATCTATATCATCTATCTATATTTATATCTATATCTATATCTATATCATCTATCTCTATCTCTACTATATCTATCTATCATGATAGATAGATGGATAGATAGATAGATAGATGATAGACACTCATACACACACACACACACACACACACACACACATTTTTTTTTTCCTGATAAAGCAGCATTCCTTCCCTATAATAATAAATAGAATAAATAGAATAAAATGTAGTTCATTTAGCAGTTGAATGGAAAAGGTTTGTATATTTTCCTTTTGAATCAAGCCCATGCCATCTCCCCAGACAGCCAGACCCCCATGGACCACCTACAGCTCCAGTGGGTGAGGGTGTGGATAATACCACACGGATGTGCCTCTGGCACCCAGCAGGCTGTGGCAAATGTTTCTCGACTCATTTAGGGGCCAGGGTATATTCATTTTCTATGAAAGAACTAATTACTTAAGTGATGGACTGGGGATTGGAGGAAAGAGGTGGTTGATAATTATGCTCATTAAAGGAATCTGAAAATGAACTGCTTAAAAAGTGTTACAGTACACTAGCCCTATTCTGGAATAGTTTAACTTTATTTTTTAGGCATGACCTCTGATCATCTAGGGAAATAGGACCAACTGAGCATCATTATAATTAGTGTTTAAAGGAATTGAAATGTGGAAATGAATGAGCAACTCACAGATGCACCTCCCCCACTCCTACTCTCAATTTTAATTCAAATGTAATGGAAACTAACATTTTCCTAGGAAGGTAGCTTGAACATTTGAATAGGCAGATGGAAATAGTCTTATTTTCCACAAAGTGTTGTCAAATACAATTTTAGTGACTTGAGGGTTGTGGAGGGTGAACAGGCTGCCAGGGACCTCAGATGAGCCTCCTATAAAGGAAGAAACACAAGGGGCGAGCAAGGTGGTGGTCCCTAACTATGGAGGGTGAACACAGTCTTGTTCCTGAATGAGAGACCCCTGGAGAACAGACTCTGTGAACATCAGTTTCTAATTGAGGTTTACCAGTGAGGACACTAGATACAACTTGTAGGTTTGTGTAGCCTATTTTTTGCTGAATGCACTTTCTGTATTTCATATTAGCCTTTTTATTTTTAGAGCAAAAATTCTAATTCATCCCCAAATGTACCTATTCCATCTTTTTGTAGTTAGTGTATTTTTCAGGAAGAGCCTCCAGCTCAGATTTCTCCAGCTATCCATTCTTTATCTCCTATCTAGAGATTATTACAGGGTCTGGGCCATCGGCATGGCAATTTGGGGGCAATCTTCCCTTCTCAGAATGGCACCAAATCTCCAATTGAAGGGTACTGAGTGAGGGGAAGAAAGTATTTCCAACAGCAAAATGAGCTAGGATTATTATTTTTTTTTGAAAGAGAGAGCTAGCCCCCTAAATACCTTATTGTAGTGAAATGGTCACTTATTGAAGCAGAACCAAAAGGCACACACTTCTGCTAGAACCAGCTTGAGATCTGGGAGAATAGAAGAAGCAGAGATAGCAGCTTAAAGGAGAGGGCAGAAGTAGAATAAAATAAAGGAATTCAAAATGAAACACAATAGGGAAGCAGAGCCGGGCAGACATGTGCAGGAGCAGTGAGTGGTCCACAGTGGAGATGGCAGTTGACCCAGGTATCCGTGAACGGTGGGCTGTGATCATGGAGAAGGGTTTCCAGGTCTGGGTGGAAGAAAATCTGAGCCATTTTGTTGTGTAGAGTCTCATCACCCTACATGCGTTGGCCCGTCAGGAGCTGACTATATTACAGTATGATAAAGTAGTTCCTAAAGATCATCCTGATCTTTAGCTATTAGGAAAAATTTGCATTATGCTTGTATATTTTACTAATGAAGGAAATAAAGTTTCTAACACATGAAATGTTTACAGGTTAAGGTCTGAGCGACAGGATGATATTCAGCAATCTGAGAGAGTGTTACGGAGAGCCACTGTCAGGAAATTGATGCGGAAATGATGCTGTGCCTTATGATTGAGATAAAAAGATTGGAAATTAAATTTCAAAAAAATTATTGCCTTGAAATTATCAATGCAATGGGGGCAATTTGTGAGGCATAAAACATTGAGACATGAAAGGAATAAACATCAGGATTACCTAAGATACACACACACATACACAGATGCTCATATACAGACAATGGATCAAGGCTCTCTCGTTTCATTTCATTCTTCCCCTTTCTTTTGCCTTTTTACAGAAAGGGCTATATTTGTTACTCTTCCTGTTTTAGGATTTCTCAGTATGACATTGACCCAGAAAGTGGACGTGCTAGTGGGAGAAAAAAGTCAGTTTTCATAATGAAAATTGCTAGCAGATTGTGGGTTCCAAGAAAGCCATTTTATCTGCTCCACATGCCCACGTGACTTATCTTGCTTCCTCCCTGCTCCCCACCTCCCCATTCCGAGTCGGCTTTAAGCACACATTTGCAGGGCTCTCTGTGCTCATGTATTATTGACAAGCAATCCCTTTCTCCACTCCCAGGGGCACTGCATGAATCCTGTGGTGAGCTAGCACTTTAGCAAGGGGAGGTCAGTGAGAAAGAGTCAGTTATTTCATCATCCCAGCCGGCAGGATGACCACCTCCCTACCTGTTGTTTGCTAATGACATGGGCACCCACAAATCTCACTAGTACAGAAAGCCCAAGATCTGGAGTTTAATGCCCCTCGTTTCTGGTCTCCTTGGAAGGAAAATTTGCTGAGCCTCAGGAGGTGGTTTTGAAAGAGCAGGAAGGGAGAGCTGGAGGGATCAAGGCCATTGCAATGGGACTCGATGGGGATCACCTAGGAGATGCCTGGAATGCATTGTCTTCTCACTTTTTAAAATACAGGTTTCTAAGGGCCATGCTGGGGATGCCCAAGATGTTAAAGGGACAGGTAAACATTTAGACAGCAGACAGATTATGTCATGAGAATGATAATTCCTTGAGCTTGGATTGAGCTCTATGAAATATGTTTATTCATGTCAGAGAGAGAGAGAGAGAGAGAGAGAGAGAGAGGTTTTTGCAAGTGAGTCTTAGGGTGGGAGAATAATAGATAATCTCTCTGCTGCCAGATACTGACTGGGCTGTCGGCACTGAAGAATTTGGGAACATTTTGTGGCTAGTATATACTTTTAACTGCAATAGTTCTGAGAGAATGCCTTTGCAAATTTTGAAATAAGTCGAGAAGCAGCAAAGTAATATTTTTCTCCCCCCACTTCCGCCCAGAGAACTAAAATGAGCCAGATTTAGGGCTGGTTTTGAAAACACTTTTTTACTTTGTCTTAGGGATTGAGAGTGAAGATAATTAAGTACTATGTGCACTAGGTCTTTGGTTGTGGGTGAGAGGGATAGATAAAGGGAGTAAAGAGACATAGACATATAGTCGGAAACAGACAGAGTGACGGAGAGAAAGAGGGACAGAGAGACTTACAAACAGAGACAACCAGAAAGACCAAGAGACAGAGGTTTATGGTTTCCCTATTAACACACGAATTATGCCTTGGTGTGTTTTGAACATCAGAATATGTGGGAAGATGATTATCTCTTCGTTAATGGTTTGTAGTTGTGCATAATTTGGTTAGAGACCAGGGTCTGTGCAGTGTCCATGTATCTGGATGATCTCTGACATCTCATGTACCCACAGGGGCTCTGCGATCACTATCGTTAAGTGCACATGCGTACTAGAAAACTGTAGTAATTGGGTAGGTGTTGTTTGTATATTAGATAGAATTCTTAACTGTGTTGTTCATGGTTCTACAGCTTTCTAATTATATGTCCTTTTCATTTACCCAGAATCTCTTGAGTTAGGTCCTCTTGCTGCCATGGCTCATAAAGGGAGCTGGGTCCATGCTGCAGGTGTTGAGGGCCATGGGGTGGAGGAGGCTAAGGTGAAGTGGCTCAGGGGACAGAGCTGTCAGGAGGAGATTCTGAAGGATTTGAATAAGTGGGGGTAGAAGGCAGGTAGGCAGTCAAGAACGGCTTTCGACGAATCAACACCACAACCAGGAAGGTGGGGACAGATTCTTACAAGGCCACTTCAGGACAAATCTCCAATTCCACTTTTTGAGTTAGAAGTAGGGAAACTGTGTTATCTTTTCTTTGGGGTAAGGTGGGCGCTCAGCTTAGCAGACCTGTCCTGGTTTAATCATTACTTTCTAGATCAGTCAAGGACCTGCCATAGTTGTTGGAAAAGACCCCAAATGTCACTGTGCTACTAGTTTTCTGACACTTTGTCCTAGAGCCTTGGGGTGTGCTTGGAGAGAGAAGGAGGAGGCTGAATCTTTATGACAGCTGTTATAGTTTAGATTTTCTATGTTAGGATTTCTAGTAAGATTTCTTTTGGGAAAAAGTAGGGAGTCTGTCCATTAACAAAATGTCTGAAAAATTACTCATCTAATCTCTTCTCATTTTACAAATGAAGAAATTGAGACCCTGGGAGGTTAATTGACTAACCTAGGACCCCACAATTAATGGCACAGATTGGGTTACAACTCTAACCTTTCAACCATGAGGGGACTGGTGGCGATTTTAAAGAACTTGGATACAGAAAGGACTGTAAATGTTGTGTGTACTAGCTCTAGATCTATTTTACAGTATAAATGCTTTCATGATAGTAATCATCTATACATGTGTATAATATTCATTTAATAAGAGTATAGTAACACATGGATCGGATGAGATTAATTATTTTAAAAAATTATTATTATATAATAATTCTAAATGCCTATTTTGCTGGTTTTCTTCCTGTATGAAAATAGAACTAAGTTCAAATTTCTTGTTTTAAATAAATTCATTGGAAATTAAAATTTTAACCAAGTGGTGAGTATCTTCACATTTTCAGAACACCCTTTAGGAAACAAGTAATTGTGTTTACTGACTTTTAAAGTGCTCAGGAATACTTACTATCTTCCCTTTTCCCTTCCGTCTTTCCGTTGAAAGCCTAGCCTCTTTTGATCATCCTCCATTCAACTTTTAAATATGGTGCATCACCATTGTGTAGTAGCAATAGCATTTATTTTAATGAGAGTAAAATGCAATAACTATCTAGGGGTGAATAATAACACCTAAAGGTATCAGCAAACCAATATAAAGCTATAGTAGGGAAAATTTAAACTCGGACCTAACTGTTGCTGTGTTTCAATTCCTCTATATTTTATGGAAATATATTTGGTTCTCAATATTTTATGGAAAGCATCCTCAAGGCACGATTTAGCTACCATCTTCCTAAGATTGCTTTCGATGTTGTAGTTACAAGTGCGAGCAAAACACACTCCCTGCCCTAGGGAGTGTGTGTCGGAGTCACACAAAGCATGCTCTGGGAATCAGGAGGAAGAGTAAACACACTAGATTGGGCAGCTGGGCCGTGAAAAGGCTTTTAACACAGATACATCCTTAAAGACCAGTTTCCAGGGACTGAGCAGGAGTAAACTAAAGAAAGAAAAGGCCAGCAAAAGGCACAGCACATCTGACGCTTGAAGCCACATGGAAACACAGGTCTTTCAGAGCATCTGGAAGGACAAAGTCCTGTCTGTATGTGGCGAGAATGACAGCATGACCGATAGTAGTGGGTGGATGGCAAGGGGCTCGATGTGCCAAGGTGAGAGTTTAAATTAGATTTTTAAATCTAGGGCAAAATCATGCATAGCAACGTGAGGGGCACTTGAAGTTTAAGCATGGAGGGACACGGGAGAACAGGAGTCTGTGGCAACAGAGGGCAAAGTTAAAATCAAAGACGTCGGGGTAAAGACAGAGCCCCGCGGGTGCCATGGAGTGCGGCGGGTAAGTTGGGTTTAGAGAGAAAATGCTTTGCACTCGAGATCAAGAGTATTAAGTCAATAGCTGTCCAGGTTCTCGACATATTTCAGGGGGAGTCATGAATCTGACAGAAGAGACTGAGGGAGTTAGATGGTGTCACTTTAACACTGAAGTTTTTATTTTCAGGTATGGGAGGTGTGGTTTGGAGGAGCAATGGGAAGGCAGAAGGAGTCTCTTTCTCTCCCAAATTCTGTGCATGTGGAGATGAGGTGAGGGGTGGGGGTGGCAGGCTAGGTTGTCTTTCCTTGAGAGAGAGTTGAGGGATGTCACAGTTTAAGGAAAGAGAATCTATGTATTTTCCACCTAATTGATTCTAAAAGTATCAGGTAAATAGTTGCTCCGTGAATGGTTATTAAACATAGCAGAAGAGATGTGATTGTTCTCTGGGGTAACGAATTCTAATGACTCAGCATCTTTTTGCTCTTTTCCTGGACCACTGAAGTATTTTCAGTGCTCCTTTGTCTCTTTATCTCTTTTATCACCTGATCTCTAATCTTACACTGAAAGTTTATCTCCATCAGTTGGCCTTCAAGTGACCCTCACATTGCTATGCATGATTTCATGGACATTGCCTTATTTTACCAATTCTATTTACTGAGTGCCATTGTGTGTTCTATGCAGAAACTTTCCCTTCATAAATGGAGTTTGTTTTCCAGTAGGTGTGGACTGTTGGTAAGATTTTTAAAATACATTTTTCCTTTAAACAAACAATGAATAAGTGAGCAACTCTTTACAGTAACATTATAGTACATCATCTGAAAAGATGAATTGCGTAGTGCAAGGTGTAAATAAATCAGTATCTATGTGTGATCATCAATCTTTATCCATTATCAATTACTGCTCAATCTAAACTGTGTTCACATTTTATTCTTAGAATGTATTAGATATTTTAGAAGCATTGCTGTCGTTCCCTAAGCAATACAGCCTTCAAAGTTCCTGAATTATTTTGTTTGGTTGTTTTCTTCTGATTTATTTCTTAGATGTTTGATACAACTAACAATTTGTTTTCTTTTTTGGGGTCTCATATTTCTTTATGAATGGTCTATAGCCACTATTTAGGCCACTCTCTGTGTGGGTATTGAATACCCCTATAACTCTGGCCAGATGTGTAGAATTCTTCCCTTTTATAAGAGAAATATAATTTTTCTCATTCCCAGTAGAAATTAAGCTTTTTAGCTATTTACCATTTTGGTCATTTGCATTACTTTCAGAGCAATGAACAGTTTGAGTCGGAATGAGAAAAAGTTCAGGTTATACCCCAAATTGCTTTCTAAAGATTATATATTTCCTCTGTTTTAAAAGTAACATTGAAAAAAATATAACAAGTCTTAAAAATGAAACTAATAATGGCTTTAATTACAGGTTTAAACCTGAGAAGATTCATATGACTAAAATTGTGACTTTTCCATGTACAGTTTTATTATTTTTAAGCACAAAGTTTGAGGAACATTTAAGAGAACTTTTTTATTACCAATGAAATGTAAGTAGAATTCCATTTGGGGGTTTCTGGGAGAGAGTCTGCCTTCCTGTGAAAGGGTCGAGAGCATGGGGAGAGCTCTTTGGTTCTGTCCCTTCTATTTTCCTTCCTTGAAGATCGTTATGTGAGAAAATAATGGTTGGACTTGCAATAGCCACCTTGATTGAAATCATGAGACAAAAAGTTCAAGGACAAAACATCATCATATTTGAGATGACAGAAGATAGAAGAAAGATCAGAAGTTTGGAAGGAAGGACAGGAAAAAAACCTACGTCTCTCATGACATTATTTAGTACCCTTCCCAAATTTGGAACTGCTTACGTCAGGCTTCATCATATGTGAGATAATTGCATAAGGCCACATCAGTGGCTGAATGCTAACCTGATACATTGCAACATTTTCTGACTCATTCCCAGTCCCGTGTTTGATTAGTAACTGCAGATATTTAAACCCAGGTTTTTAAATTCGAAGCCCAGCATTTTCTTGGCCTTGTTCTCTTTCTGCTCTTTTTACGGTCATAATTTGGGAAATAAATACATATACTGTGAAGTTATAACACATATTATCCATCAAGCAGCCTGTTCTCTTAACTCTGGGCTCACTCTGCTCATGGTTGTCTAACAAGTTCTCAGAATGAACTTCCCTTTATTGCCCATTTTTTTTTTTCCCCTTGTCATCAAATGTTCATTTACTTCATTACAACTTTGGGAAAGTTGCTGATCATCAAATTATGTTTCTTGCTCTTTACAAGAGGATAATTTATATTAATCTCTTTTCACATTTCATAGGCTTGTTGAGTGGGAAGAGGCCTGCGGTGTGTCACTCAATTTAGTACCCACACTCTACTTCTTTTTAACTAATGGTCATTACATAGATATTTAACTATTTTTGTGTATTGCAAGCATTTAATAATGACTACTGATAAGTAGGCAGATCAGTCTTCAGTTGTGCACTTGATGAAAATTTGACATGAATCATGTGAGAGAAGATGGAGACTTGAGAAGTTCATGACTGCCTGCCAAAGTTGTCTGTGTCTCAGATGGAGATGTTTAGTAGCTTACTTTTGTTCTTTAATAATAAAAAAATTTACTATAAAAATAAAGGTTATAAGAATTTAATATTGTTTAACTACAGTTTTTTTTCCTAGTATGCATGACATATATATAGGAATTATATACTAAGTAAAGTCCCATAATGAGACGTGACATTTCTGCCTCTGTTTGTCTGTAAAGAAATGAATGTGCTTAACATTTTCATTCAATTTGCAGCAGAGACAGCCTCATTCATCATTTTTTTTTCATTTGATTTATCTCTTTCTAGAGTTTAAGTGCTAAAGCTCTATATGTAGGTATTTGGTATATATATAACTGAAATCTAATCATAGTTATTCATGTACCAAAGGACACCAGAGAGATTCTCCAGTCAGAGCATATGGCCAAAGTTGGGGGCTATGATGAGTCCATTAAGAATGTAGCATTAGGAAAAATGAGAAGGCCTTCTGAGTGCACTATAAAACTGAGTTAAAAAGGATCAGAGACTTGCAAAGATAGTGATTAAGGGCATAGTGTCTCCTAAGCTAATTGGATTCATCTCTTGGTCAATTAAATGGACCAACATATTTAAAGAAAGAATGTGTTCAATAGATAGGGATTGAGAATCTATAAAAGCATAAGAAGAGATCTAGAGAAGGAGATTTCTGTGCTGTTAAACCAAGACTTATCTGAGAGAGAGAATTTTCTAAATCAGGGACACATGCAGTTATATTATTGTTGTTATTATTATTTATCTCTAGTAAGCATTTGCTGTTTTCTATGTATTCTATCATTAATTCTCAAAAAAATTAAAGGAATTTTAATTTTTAATTTTAATTAGGCATTACTCTTATCTCTATTTTATAGGTGAGGCTGTCAAAGTGAAAAGAGGTCAAGTTGCTTGTGTAGGATCGATCCTACAGCTAGGAAGTGATTTGAATGTAATCTAGAGAGCCTGGACATGTAACCATAATTCATAGAATTTATGAGGCAAAGGGAATTCTCTCCTCGGTTTGGCAAAGAACAATGTGAAGCTCAGAAGTTTGTGATTTGCCCAAGAGTATGTGTCAGAATTAAGACAATAATTTAGGTCTCCTGAAGCTTAGTTTGGTGTATTTCCAGCGTGCCAGCATGTGTGTCCTCCATGAGAAGACAGTAATGAGAATAGTAAAGGTTGGACTGCGTTCAGAGCCTGGGCAACAATGGAGGGCTGTACACTCTGGAAGGAAGTAACTATGCATAGCTCCCCCTTATAGAGTGGGGCATTATTCTCTACCTTCCTGAGGGCAGATTATCTACATAAACTACTTGGAATTCTGCGTGAGAGATTTCCCTATTTTCCACTACATATTTATTCAATCATTTATTTATATTACAATGGACTCGTGGGTATTTATTTTATACTTTGGGTTAAATCCATTAGATTGTATTTATTATCCTGTTAAAATTGTTCAAGATTTGGCCATTGGGGAGCTTATTCAGTTGTCTCCTGTGTCCTTTTGATGTGTCCATCATTGTGGGCTTTTTGTTTGCTGATCTGTTTGTTTGTTTGTTTGTTTGTTTGAGCTCTTTCTTACTTTCTGGCACTATAAGATGCTCCAGGCTCATCTTGCATAATTCCTGCATCAGTCACAGAATCAGCCATTTCTCCAGGAAGCCCTGGTTTCTTTTATTGGAGAATGGTATTAGAAACCAAGGTGTAGGTGGTATGAATCACATTTTAAATAATATAAATAGTAGCTAATACACAGAAGTCGAGATAGTGACTTGGAAGATGGAGGGTGAGTGTAGGAGTTCCCAAGGGATTTTAAGGGTATCTGATCTTTTTCTTGAACTCAGTGCTGGTTGCATGGGCTTTTTCATTTTATGAAAATTCATCAGATTGTGTGTGTACAATATGCACATTTTTTTTTGTTTTCATGCTATATTTCAATAAACCTTATTAAAAATAGAGGAAAAAAAGAACAAAAACAGAACTAACACTTACTGAGTAACAACTAGACAGGTCCTAGAGTTCGGATCCCAGGGTTCAAATAATTTATCAGCAATATAACCCTCAGCTAACCACTTAATTTCTTTACCCCTCACTTTTCTTCCTTTATTAAATAGAGGCAGGGTTATTATCTGCCACAGATGGCTGTCGTGCAGATTAAATGTGTATAGATATGTCTAGTCTACATACACTTAATGCTAATAACAGTCATTTGTACACACACATACACACATACATATAAATGTATGTATACATATTCATATATAGTCAGTCCTCATTATTTGCAGATTCTGTGTGTGTGAATTTGCCTCTTGTTAAAATTTACTTGTAACTCCCAAATTGATGCATATGGCTCTTCTGTTGTCATTTGCAGATGTGCGGAGGTGGCAAAACGTTTGAACGCCCGATGCCATGTTCTCAGTCAGCCCTGCCTTCTTATTTCAATTTTCATAATGTACATAAGTGTCTTTTAAAAACAAAATAAAACAAAACATATTTAATGCCATATTTTTCACATTTTTGTGCTTTCTGTTGGTGATTTTGCTGTTTAAAATAGCCCACAAGTGCAGTGCTCAAGCACTTCCTGTCTGGTGTTGCTAAGCGCAAGGAGACAGTGATGTGCCTTAAGGAGAAAATCCGTGTGTTAGATAAGCTTCGCTTGGTCCTGAGTTAGTTACAGTGCCGTCGGCTGTGAGTGTAATGTTAGTGAATCAACAACAGATATCAAATAAGATGTCTTTAAACAGAAACCAGTTTGTGTACTGATCAGCCAATGTAAATGTTTTGACCAGATGCTTGCAGGAATAACCCTTTCGCCTAGGAGCAAAGGTTTATTATTTGCTAATTTAGTGTTTGTGGCAATTTTGTAGAATATAAGGACTATGAATAAGGAGAACCAATTGTATATATGTATATATATATATATATATATGTATACATGTATTCATGTATATATGTATATATGTATATATGTATATATGTATACATGTATTCATGTATATATGTATATATGTATATATGTATATATATGTGTGTGTGTATATATATATACATATATATATATATATACTTAGAGTGAGAGATACATAGATATATGTATATATCTAGATAGATACACATAGATATCAATGTATGTCTATAAAGATATAGGTATATAACGATATGAGAACAGTGCCTATCAGTGTAATAAACATTCCATAAATGTGTTAGATATTGTTTTATCTAGATATCTGCCTAGAATTGCTCTCCAACCCATAACCCACTCCTGGGAAAGATGATGATAATAAACTTTTTGGCTCTAAGTAGCATTTCTCCAACGTATGGAAGGAATAATAACAAACAAAGCATTGTAGTATAAGTGAAAAGATCTCAGTTTACCACTGTATGCACATTATCTAGCATAAAGCACCTAGTACCTAGAAAATGCTTGGTATTTTTTGAACTACCTAAAAATCGTAAGAAAAAAATGGGAGTGTGATGAAGGAAGAGCGAAGTCCAAAATTAAGTCATTCTATTAGACTAAAATAGACAAGTAAACAAATGAGGACTGAGTAAGGAAGTTTTATTTTACTTGCCCTTATCTTAAACTTAATATTCTGTAAATAGGTGTTTTGAGCTTTACATTAACAATAAGAGCCCTATTTAATGTAGGAAAGAAACACATGTTCTAGCTTTCAAGTCAGTTTGTGGGATATTCTTATTTCTTTTCTAGGTTAAGGAAGCAAATCTGTTCTGATGCAATGCCAACCGAATACATGATCTGATTGTTCCAGTTTTCCTGAGCCAAAAAAAGCAAAAACAGGCTTTACACTGTTCATTATGGAATATCAAATGTATTTGGTGTTAATGTGCCTTAGGAACAAGCCACTATTCAGAGCTTTCTAGGCAATTTGTATCAGGTTGCTGATCTTCGAAAAAATTCTACAGCTGAATTTAGAAGACCAAAGAACTTGGAAAACACGTACACTTCGGGCTACTTAAAAAAAAAAAAAGCAAAATGCAGTATTCAAGGCAATATGAGCTATGCTCAGAGAAATGCAGAACCAAATAATGTGAGGATGGATTTTAATGGAAGGGGAAAATGTCACGAGCATTTGCAAGACAGGACAAGGATAAGCCCAGCTTATCTCAATAAAATATGAGCAGTTTGATGGAATTCTATAAGGCGAGATCATTTTTTGGAATCTAGGTGAGGCTCAGAACAATACACTGGATATCAAAGCCTAGAATTGTGCCAAAATAAGGAATTCCTCTGGGCAATCTATCTGGACTGTCAAACCGTAGCACCAAACTGTCTGGTTGCTGGGTAAAAGATTTGGAAGAAAGAATCAGGTGCTCTGCTCCAAAATATACGAGGATAAGACATACTGGAGAAAACTTGTTTCAGTTAAATTGGATCTCAGAAATGAATTGATTCAACTATTTATAAGCCCCCTTTCATCCCTAAAATACAATAATTGTGTGAAAGTAATATAATATTCTCATTTCATAACAAGAATAATTTCCTCAGCCAAAAAATTGAAAAAGTACTACCAGTATGCCTACAAGACAGGTAGCTGGGAGCACATTGTAAATATAGTAGGCTCGTTGTTCAAGTTAAATGTGTATAATTATCTGATAGCTCTTTACATTCCCATAAAATACCTTTTTCTCTGTATTCCTTGCTGCTAACATTTTTGTTTTGCTTTTAAGCTCTTTGCCAACTATCAGTAGCTGGTAGAAAAAAAAAAAAAGAAAGAAAATGGAATCACTTAGATTTGGCCTTCATATAACCCTATTAACCTGTCTGCAAATTGCCCTGAGACAAGACAGATGGATGGCCAGCTGCAGCCACACAGGACCAGGGTCCCCAGGGATCAGCACACAAAGCAGCCGGCACTGCTTGGACCCGAAGCCGGCTCCTTGTGTCTCTGAACACCCCAGTGTGGTCCTCTCTGGGCCAGCACCACTCATGCTTGCCGGTGAGGACCCTAATGTTTTGTCTCAAACCAGGATTGTTAATAGGAGCTGATTTTCTGCATCCAACTAGGAACCCTTTCACCATGGTCTGCTTCTAACAAATGCCCTGTTCAGCAGCCACTCTGTGAGGGGGCCACCTCAGCACTAACGGAGGGGACGGGGCGCTGACATGGATGCCTTCCTACCCTCAGGGAGGTGAGGTACCAAAAAGACTTGGTACAGTGTAACATCCTTTCTGGAGGAATAGTCCTTTAAGTGAATGAAAGGGACCGCCTTCACAAATAGGTATCAACGACAAATATCTTTTCCTTCACAACTCAAGACGATGTATTCTCATTTTACAAATTAGGTGAACGCAGAACTATCTTAATTGTTATTTCAGTGGTTCTTAAAGTGTGGTGGTTCTTGGGCCAGAAGCATCAGTATTCCCTGGGAGCTTGTTAGAAATGCAAATGTTCTAGTTGCACCCAAGACCTACTGAATGGAGACTGGGGTGGGCCCAGAAATCTGTATTTTGGCAAACTCTAAGGTGATTCTACTGCATGCTCAGGACTGAGGACTACTATTTTATGCCTTTTGTTCATGTTTCTATAATAATATTGATATTTTCAAATTTATGTTGTCGAAATTCTTACTTTCAAATTTATATCTGCAAACTCTTCCATCCTACAAGTGGCTCATGGAGCCCTGTTATATTTGCTATGTCATGGGCTTTAGAGCTTCCAAAGAGTAGGTCTCTGGTCCTGGAGCCCACATCTCTGGTTACAAGTCATAATGCATTTCTTAATTCTTCTCTTATTTATAGAACTTCAGATTTCATCCAGGTTGATGGAACTTTACATTCCTTTCACTTCTAAGATCTGCATATATATATATATATATATATATATATATATATATATATATATATTTTCCCTTGGTTTCTTGATGGAATCTCAAGATATTCAAAAATACATTTTCTATTAAATAATAAGGGTTTTTTTTTCTTGATGTGATCATGTATTCTTTCATAGTAGTAGATGCTTAGGATTTTGATGAATATTTAAAATGAAATCCAGTGATGTTTTGGATATCTCACTCAGCCTTGCCTGACTTGCTGTCACAGTTTATGAGATCATTCTAGCAACACATACACGCAAACAAGCTATCAAGCACAACTGAAAATTTTCAAGGTCACATGCTGTGGGGGCCTACATTTCTGTTATTCCCAAAAGTATGACTTTTGGTTGGAATAGGACAAAAGGAACTGAAATTTCTTTCATTCCTTTGGAGATTTTCTCAGAGAAATGAGTCAATATTAGGAACTGCAAGTAAGAAAAAGAAAACTGTTAACATTCAAAATGTATTGTATTGATAAAGACTTCTAAATTGGGGAATGTTTGAAAAGTTATAGTGCTTAAAGAGAGAATTCTAGCATTAGTATCCAACTAGGCTTTTATTCAACATTCATCAATCAAATATTTACTGACTCCCTACTATGGGCCAAGCATGGTTCCAGGTGATTTAAAATATGTAAGTGAATCAGAGGAACAAAGACATAAGATAAATAATAAATAATACGCTAGTAATGTGGAAGAGACTCGATGTCATGGAAAAAAAAGAAACAGTAGAATTGAGTAGTGGGGGAGGGGAGAAGGGAGCCACAGCAATTTTAAAGAGAGTGCTCCCGGAAGGTCTCATTGAAACTGGGCAATTTCAACAAAAATGTGACAGAGCTTAAGAATTCAGCTATGTGAGAGTATCTGAAGGAGAGGCTTCCAGACAGAAGATGATGGGGAGAGCTCTAAGTGGGGTCAACTCAAGTAGGGTAGGGTAGCCATTTAAATGGGCTTTGGCTTTTCTCAGGAGGGAACAGGGGGGCCATTGCAGGGTATTGGAGAGAGGAGTGACACAATGAGGTCATCATCACATGTTTGGAGGGTCATGTACTTGAGTAGACATGGGGAGGCAGCTATATGGGATCCATAAAGAGACTATGATTCAGGTAAGGAACAATGACTTGGGCTTGTGTTACCGCAATAGAGGTAGTGAGCCATGATTAGGTGCTAGGTAACTTTGGAAGGTAGATCCAAGAGCATTGCCCATAGATGTGTCAGGTGGTGTGTTTTGTTTATAAGTTGAACCTAGCTGGGTGGGTTTCTTTTACAACTCATTCTATTGAGGCAATTTCCAAAATTAAGTCTGAATTTTTAGCTTTTCTAAGGAAAGGTCTAAATTTCAGTCTGTGTGTACTAGTTTGGTAGGGCTGCCATAAAAAAAGCCACAGACCGAGTTGTTTAAACAATAGAAATTTGTTTTCTCACATGTCTGGATGCTAGAAGTCTGATACCAAGATGTCAGCAGGGTAACTTCTGTTGAGGCCTCTCTCCTCGGCCACCTTCTCTGTTTTCACATGGTCTTTCTTCCACGTATGTCTCTGTCCTAATCTTCTCTTTTAAAGACATCAGTCATATTGGATAAATGACCACTTATATGACCTTATTTTACCTTAATTACTTGTTTAAAGCCTTCTTTCCAAGTACACTCATATTCTGAGGTGTGAAGGGTTAGGGTTTCCACATATGACTTTTGCGGGACCCAATTTAGCCCATAACAGTGTATAATTATACATTTTACTCACTCTCACTGTCATGTTACTCCTGGTTTTGAATGGCATAGCCTTTATAAAATGTAACCCAGAAACAGATCTAAGACCCTAACAGAACTTAACTTGTGTTTCACAATGAGGTCATCAGTTGAAATGCACTGGATGGACTTCATTCTCAGCCATCCTTGAAAGCATCTCAGTCCTGAATTGTCATGACTCAGTTTAAACCTAGGCAGGATACTTCTTATTTGTACATGTCATGCAAGGTATACCAATAACTAGAAAGAACATTGAGTTAGAAGTAATTTTTAAGCATCTTACTCTTTTTTTCCCAATAAGAAAGGTATCTCTTTATTATTTAGAAAAACTCAGTTGTTACAGAGATAAAGGCTATGGAAAGGGAGCATCTCCTGTAATCTTGCCCGAGAGTTTGTTTAAGGACCTGGATGCTGTAGGGACGAGGCAGCTGCTGGAATGATCCTATCTGCAGACATTTCATTTCAGAAGCCTCCGAGGTTTAATCACAGGGTATTGAGGGGATGGCTCTGACCTCCCATGACTGATCAGTTTGGTCTTTGACCATGATTTATTGTTCCAGGTTGATAGATTTCTGAGTGCCCAGCCTAAGCACAGCCTGTCAACCTTGTCAGGTGGGTAATGCCATGCAAGTGTCAGAAAGATTCTATTCTGTCCAGTGGGGGCAGCTCAGCAGGGTTTGATCTGATGGCTGCTGGCTTCCCTCTGGCCCCACAGCCTCGCTGCTCCTGACAGGGAGAGTTTGATGCCCTTCAAAATATGGACTATATTGATCTGTTTTTTATTCAACAAATGCCAAAACCCCATCAGCTAATGTGGCTTCAGAAGGTTAAAGATGAATTTGGAGGTAATTACCAGCTGCCCACAAATATTTTACGCGTGGTTTGAAATGCAGATATGAAAAAGGAGGAAGCTCAGTGGTAGGATTTTGTGGGTACATACGCATTTCTCCAGGCAGAAGTCATGTCCTCTATGTCCCTGTGTCTTCATTAGACAAAGTCATCCCTAGAAAATAAGTCAAACTAGGAGAAAAACAGAAAATGCCAATGATGGGAAAACAGTTCTTTTTACTTTTCTGAATTATGCATATATTTATCAGTAAGTGTATCATTCTCCCAAATGGTGGTGGGGTCAGGAAGAGAGAGAAAGTGATAGGGAGGGAGGAGGGGAGGGAGAGAGAGACAGACAGAGACAGAGAGACAGCGAGAGACAGAGACAGAGAGAAAAGGAAATGAACCCTTCAGAAGTGGGATGTAGAAATGCAGAATTTAAACTTCTCGGGGTAAAAACAATAAGAATGTGGCAATATGTTACTAAGTGACCGATTTAGAAAGTTCTTTGTCATTTGATCTTCCGGCTTTTTCTTCCTCTTGCTTTTTATACAGCGTGGGCAGTAAAAATAGCTGTTGGTTTTCATTTTGAGTCTGGTTTTGTTCCTTCGTCTTTTATGTGGTGGTTAAGTTGTAGTATGTTTGAATTTATAGGAAATACCTCAGGAAAATGCTTACAGTCTACCATTGGAATATTTTCTCAATTTTTGTTTAATAAAATTCATGAGACTATGAACC
>PVKZ01003891.1:0-108020 GCA_004027375.1 Macroglossus sobrinus | reverse complement strand
AGTATGGAATAACATATGTGCATGTTATTTTATTGACCAGGTTTAGAAATAGCTAATATTATTATTCACATTACATTGACTAGTACTCACCTATCTGTCAGCACCTACATGCAAGGGATGCTAGGAGATTCGCCCATAGATCTTTTGCCAATGTGGCTAAGAAGAGATTCTCACTTTATGGAAATGGCCATAGAGTCCACACTCTTAACCCGTCTGAGCCTTCTGACACCCGGACAAGCACTGAATGCTCTCCGACCCAATCCACATCAGTGTTTATCAAGTCAGATGAGTAGGCTCAGTACCATGTAACTACCAAGTTGCAAACATTTTCTGGATGACCAGGAAAAAAATGATAAAACCTGCCCTTTGACCACACACCACACGCGTGCCAGAATTAGAAGGAAGGGCACTGTGTGTGCGCGCTAGGCTAGGAGGCGGTGACTCTGAGCATATGGCCTGGGGACTGCTGAAGGTCTCTGGGACCTGCAGATGGCATGGAAGATCAAAAGTGTGTTCATAATAATGCTAAGCTATCCTGCGCCTTTTTTACTGTCATTCTCTCGTGAGTGTTCAGTGGAGTTTTCCAGCAATTACCTGCCGTGTGATAGCACAGCGCTTGAGTGCAGAGACAAATATGAGAATTCAGTTCCTTCTGTTAAATCAAGCATTAGAGAGACTTGCAAACAAGAAGATTGTTCTCCCTCATTTTTCTCAGTTTGGAAAAATATTTGTCATAAATGTTTCTAACTTGTCATAGAGTATTATTTTTAAAGGCATTAATAAATGCATGTTTCAGACATTTCTGTTTTAGGCCCTCACCCAGTAAATATCAACAGTCATAACCCATATAAACAAAATTTGGATCTTCAGTTATTTGTAAAAATGTAAAGGATCTTGAGACCAATCTTTGAGAACCACTGTTTTAAGACACAGTAGCCATGTCTACTAGAAAGTCATGATAAGTCATCATCAGTGATCTTGTTCTGTGACTAACCAGCTGAGTACCCCTTCCGCTTTTGGATGCGTTAGCTAAAAACAGGTTCTTTAAAGACAGAATCGTGACCATTGACAGTGACCTGCAAAAGCTCTTCCGCTCCCTATGTCATAATGGATGAGTTTTAAACTAACAGTAAAATATCTCATTTTAGCATCTTTATTGCCCTCTTGCTTTTTTTATATATATTATTTAGTCAATTGGCATATTCCTTCATTCAATAAACATGTATTGTACAGTGACTATATTCAAGATACCATTCTCGGAACTTTATGAATGTAAAACTGGCTAAGATTTCATTTTTATCCTTAAGGGCTTACCAGCCAGTCTAGAGGAAAAGGAACTGTGAGGTTAAACACAGTCCATAAGAGAGCAGTAGATGCGAGCGTATTCTTAAGATGGAGAGATCACTCCAGTCAAGGTGATAAAGAAAGCTAAACCACTGGACTGGAGCGTCAAGCAGTGAGTGGGATTTCGAGACGTGGTGGATAGAAAAAGGACATGCTGCCGCAGGGCATAGCTTGGGCTAAAGTGTGAAATTAGCAATCCTCAAAGCATGTCCAAGTCGTAGGAAGCCGGTGGATCTACTGGAGGTGTGCACCGTGTGTGAGGGAACAGAGGAAGATGAAACTGAGCAGGCAAAGGGATCTGAACGTGATTTAGTTCTCAGGGAAGAGTCCATGTAAAGAACTGTGATTTAAGGAGATCAATTAGCTTTGAGTGGCAGCATGTATGTAGAGAGAAGGAAAGATAAGTCAGTTGGAACGCTGTTGCCAAAAGTAAATGTACCCGTTCTAAGAAATGGGGCAGAGATAGATCACTGTCCACTGTGACAGTGGTTCTTTATCTTTTGTGGATCGTACACTCCCTTTCGAATCTTTGAAAGCTGCAAACTGTCCCTTCAAATAGCAGCATATGGAATACACACAGAAATTTGACTGTGATTCCACATACCCTTGAAGTCCATCCATGAGCCCAAATTTCAGAGTCCCTTCCCTGTTTATTTCAATAGGACATTCCATGCTAGTCAAATATTTTTTTAATCAAATTGTGATATTCCTCACCTCCCAAGAATCAAGACCAGCCCTAGAGTTTCTCATGAATTCTTCAATTCCACCAACTCTGGTAATCTGGTAGACTGAAGCAATGATATTTTTTGAGAGGAAAAAACATGTATACCCTTTTAATTCTCTTGACCTTCCTGCAGGTTTCACCGAAAGCCGACATGCCACATGTCTCTCTCCTCTCTCTGCTGCTGCTCCCTCCTGTCTGTCGCCCCTAATGACTGTGACCTCAGTGACCTTCCAGAATATCCAGATGGCCCTTTTTTTTCCCCTCACTCTAGCAACACCATACCTGCGACGTGAGGGTTTGGATTTCGTATTTCTGTTCGTACGCCTGGCCTCTCTCGCAGCCTGGCGCTGTGTGCCTGCCACGAGACCGGGCTGGCTCGTAAAACCTCTCTTTATGTACTTTATTACTTAAACTCTTTTATTTGCCTGCAGGAGCCCTTTAACGAAATCACATTGAATTGACTTTCTCACACCAAATCAAATCTCCCTGGTCCCAGTTCAGTTGTCTTTGTCAATATGTATTTTATAAATGGAGTGAATTAACAGATGCTGTTGGAGCAGAAGTGCTGGGGTAGCGTTTATGTTTTTAGTGCTCTCTCTGGGCAGACGAGTCGTGTAGGAGTGTTATACAGGTGTCTCGGGACGAAAGCCATGCTTGTCATTTCAGTGGCTGTGTATTCTTAACCATTTCCTTTGAATAGATTTTAAACCTCTTTATTATTCTTTTTATTCTCAGTGTTTGCTTTTATGGTTTTATCATTTCTGCCGTTAATCTTGGATGGGACTTGATTATATCCCTTAGCATTGAAAGATGAAAATTAAAACCTCTCTGTCATTCAAAGAGAACTGGATTTTCTGTTAGCCGTGAGAAACCGATCGTGAACATATTGCTTCATTTCTATTATAAGCATTATCCGTGCAGCCTTTGATATGAAACTCTTGTCTGGGATTGTTTTGGACAAGAATACTGAGTTTTCATGTCCTGGACTCAGACTTCCGTAGATGAATGCCTACCACTGTTTGTTACATGAAATGAGATTTACAGAGAGAGGAGCAGAGCACAGAACTCCAACCTGTGAGATTGTATTGTAAGAAATTCCCCAGGAAGATTCTCATGGCATATACATTTTTGAAAAGCACAACGTATAAATACTATAAAATAAATTGCAACGACTTGGGGAGCATTTTTACTCTACCCTTCCTCAGTTTTGTGGTGGTAGTCACAGAGCCATCTACTGGTGAAGACAGGCATGTGTTTCTTTTCTTTCATGCTCTGCCACCAATTTTGTTTGTCCTAAAAATGACAAATCCCAAACCTTTTTTTTATTTTGTCATTCTTCTACACTTAAAATATAATTTCTTGGCTTAAAATGTGTCCCTTGTGATCAATCCCAGAGTTCCACAATGCCTTCTTGTATTTCAGACCCTGGTTTTTACTACTGTACTGACTGAATTTCAAAAGCACGATTCATAATTGTTGGTCTTTTTTTTTTTTTTAAGAAAATGGAGTCCCTGTTTTGTACATTTAAGAATTTAGAAATTCACCAGACCTATACGTTTATATATGCTTTCATTTTCAACCCTGGCTATTAAATGTGTTAATAAAATATTGAAAGTATTTTTAATACTGTGAATAAAAAAAAAAAATCCTCTCTTCTACTATTTTCTCAGTTGTAGCCAATACAATGGCAGCTATCCACTGGATGTTTATGCTGTTTGGAAAGACAGATATTGGGCATATATGCTGTTTGATTTTAAAAATAAGCATTTGATATTTTACCGCATACTATGCCACTTAAATGACATCTGTATCTTTTTCAGAGAGACACTCCACCTTTGCCCAAATTTAATGAAGGGGCTTCTAGAAAAATAGATCAATCTATCAATAACCCACCACCTATTTTATTTTCTTTGAGCATATTTGAAATCGTGCATTCTGCGTGTCAAAGTTCAAAAGTCAAGTGCTCCTTGTGATAAATTAGGTAGAAGTCAAAAGTTGTTGCATTGCAGCTTCAGAAGATTGTCTTGTCTCCGAATGTGCAGCTCATTCATGCTGAAGTGATGCACTATGGGAATTACTACCGAACTCCGCTCTGGAACATCTGCTCTCCCTAAGTGAGTTAGTGCACGTCAGACATCTTTATGTCAGAATATCGCGGTGATGGATGCAGTCTTCAGAAAATGCTGCATAAAAATCTGCTGTGCCGTTCTGGCCATTAAGTGAAATTACTATTTAAATTAATGGCACTGTCACAGTTTATCTGTGCAAAGAATGAACGCTGATTAGGGTATTAAGTAATTAGCAATTTATCACACTGGAACAAGGTTGATAATAATTAAAGAAGTAATGGTTTACCAAAGAAACTAGAAAGGGAGTCACTTCTTGTTATGTGAGTGAAACCTTGGCTGAAAATTTTAATTCAGTGAAACAAAGATGAAGCTCTTTGTGAAAGAAAGTGTCTTTTTTTTTCTAGTACAAAAACAGTTCATTATCAAAATTTTAGTTGACCGATCAAAAGTCCCTCTGAGCAATCAGATGACTGATTATGAGTTTTGAATTAGGTCGGTGTCTGCATTTTGATTTTATACTTAAAGCATGGTGGAACCCTAAAGTAATCTGAGAGCAGAGGGGAAGAATGTATTCTGCTCCCTATAGGGCCAGTTTTCAGAGTTCGAATGTTCTTTAAAATAGAGACATGCATTATTTTAAAGAAAATTACTAGAGAAAAAAAGGACAGCAAAGATTCCAAGATGGTATATAAATGTGGGATCTAGAGGTGGCAGAAAAATGTCCAAATAATATAAAATTTGAAGTTGCGGATTTGTGTGTGTGTGTGTGTGTGTGTGTGTGTGTGTGTGTGTATGATTTTTACCCAGTACGATAGAGACTCAGGCTATAATGATAACCCTGTTGTGTGTGTTTACCTGAGACAACTTCCTGGAAATGTTAAAACAATGAAATTATTAACAAAGCACCAAAGAAGACAGTTTACTTTTCAACCAATGACTTTGACAGTTATCATGTTTAAACATAGCATTTCAAAACTGAATTATGATCAATGTATGTCATTAAATCATAAATAAATTTTTTTAATATCAGATTTTTTTTTTAAGTGGGAAGATGAGTGAGAGCGTTCTTTGAAATCACGTGTGGATAAACATTTCTCTCAAGGCATATACCGAACCAGTGCCTACTTTAAATGATTTTTTTTTGAAGCACTTAAAACTCATTGGTCTATTATTAGAAGTGTCTTTTATAATGTAGGTGTTTGTACAAGACCAGATTAAACACTTCAGGACTCTAGGGCACGCTGAAGTTGAAGTCCTTTATCAGTCAGCCCTAATAATAAATAAACAAAATTCTAATTAAAATAAATCATTCATCACATCGTGCTACTATATAAATGGATATAAATTCTAATATGATAGCACTGTGGCATGGGGCATAGGTACCTTAATTTCTTGCTTAATTTGACTCTGGAGTATCGTTTATTTATTTATCCAGCCTTTTATGTCTAAATTTCGGTTGTATCCCTTCTATGGTCAGATCTCAATGTGAACATAGGTAGATCACCTGAACTTAGTGGGAGAGAGTAGTCTGCTTGGTGTCTCAGGCTCATATGACTTTCACTGAGATGCAGCAATCAGGGATGTTCTCTTCAAGGTGTTTCTGCCACTGCAGAAACCCCTTAGCCATGTGTCTGGTGAGGGGTCCAGAGTACAATGTGGCTCAAAAACAGTGGCCTAGTTGTTCACCTGAACAGTGAGCCGCTCCTGCGGTGTGACTCTGTCTCATGAAGAAAGGATGGTGACCGTTGCTGCTGGATTCTGTAGAAGCAAATGTTTATAGCCTGGAGAGCCCGGGAAACCCCGGTCTCACTCACACTGTAGTTCTGCAGTCCTCAGAAGGTGCTGCCTCTCCACTCCATCTGGCCTCATCCCAGCGTGCTCGGGTGACCTTTCCTCCCCTGTGAATTTCCAGAAATTTCTTTCCAAGTCCCTCTGTTTTAATACCCCTTCTTCTACCAGAAGATGTTATCATCACAAAGTGAGCAGACGATTCTCATGACAGACATCAGATCTTTTTTTTTTTTTTTTTTTTTTTTTAATAAAACTTGGAGAAGGTTGGCCCAGCCGGGTGATTTTGGAACACTTTTCTCTTGTGTGTTCTTTAGCTAATTAGTGTCTGGTGCCTTCAGTAAGAAAGACCCCTCCCCACACATTTAAATCACCTTGGTGGGAAAGTGTGGACGTAAGCGCCGGGCCATTTCAGCTGCTGCCCGAGTCTGACGTTTCATACCGAACTTTGCAGCACTGTCAGTGTTCTTGCATTTTGTGAATTTCGTATTCATGGATAACGTTTGATGGTTGCAGGGATGTTCTGTTGTGGGCAGGATTATGTGAATATGTCAGATACCATATGCTGCTCAGCCGCCAGTGGAGAGTCTAAGGCACATGTTAAAAAGAAGGACCCGATGCCAGGAAAATGCTGTGAGACCGAACTTATTCCAAAGACCCAGAAGTGCTGTGATGGAGTTGGATATAACCCTTTGAAATACGTCTGCTCCGACAAGATTTCAGCGGGAATGACGATGAAGGTAATGGATAGAAAACCTCTCAGAGGCGCTGGTTTGGCAACACAGAGAGAAATATGTTGTTCATAACTGTTTTTCTAAAACAGGAATAGAAAAACTCCTGCGTGCATTATTCATCTTCGCGTTATATCCATACTAATACCAAATGAGTATGCCATGATTGATGTTATTGCAATGAATTCTAAAGGAATTAATAACAATTAGCTGTTCCCCGGAAGCTTGACCCTGCACTTCCGATCAGGGTGGGACTGAAACTCTGTGTGCCCGAAAGAGCCGGCACCTGTTGTCCGGGGCCTCCGTGTGGTGCCACCTCATGTCCATGGGGCCCGTGGATGGAAACAGAGGGGGAGTCAAGCTTCTTCCCTCTCGCTCTTCAGCCATAACCCATTGATTTTCTTTGATAGAACCAGCAAATTCACTTAGCTATTTTTATATCATATTCGTGAGACAGTGCAAGGTGAGCATAGGTCTCTGTCAACTACAAAAGTGAACAAGTCTGTAAGTGTAATTATTTATGTTTCTATATTGAGGTGCTGCACATCCAGCTATGTCACATGATAGCTTTGAACTTGACCCAGGACTCCAGAAACCTACCATTTTGCCTCATTTGTTTGTTTATTTGGTAGTATTTTATTTTTTTCTTCTCTTGCTTTGTTTCTGCTTCCTCAGTTCTTTCTTCTCTTTCAAATCTCTTCTTTCCACTGGAGGCTGATGGAAGCTCTGTGTGTAGACATCCAACCATGCAGCATGGCAGCTTTTTATTGTAGACTCATGATACAGAGAATCCTTAGCAAGTACTCTTAATGAACTATCCTTAATGAACTATCCCAGATTGGGCTGGGATAGATGCCTGGCTGGGCTGGGGTTCTCACTGTGCAGTATGCGGACTTTTATTCTGTTCTCTCTCTTTGGCACTCAACTTCCCACTTCCAGTGGACCTGCTCTATTCATTTTAATTTTACCACTTCTTTTCTAAATGTATCTCATTGTGTAATGTTCTGCCAAATGCAGGCAGTGTCAACACACAGATACAACTAACGTTCCAATTCATGACCTCTTCCCCTAGAGCTGTGAGCTCAGTGGCACTAGGCCTACTTTGACAGGGCACAGGCTCCCCAGATATTCGGCCATGGCATGGCAGAGCTCCCACCTTCCCGACCTCCTCGGTATGTTTCTTTGCCACTGCCTGCTTAACCACGAAGCCAACGCTGCTTACTTTAGGATTTCGTTGTTAAGGCAACGCCTACCTTTACCAAGTACTAATTTATATTTTAGCCAGGACACACTACAATATGCTGAGATAAACACAAGTGTGTTCACATATGCAAGAACTCAACAGAATTAATTTAAAAAATTTTGTCCACACTACAATTCAGTGTGAGTTAGGCATCTGTCCTCCAATGGCATCCCAGGAAGCTGAGCCTCTCCATCTTGTGGAGCTTCCTGCGTGGCCCTCTGGTCACCACAGAAAGCAGGAGAGAGTGGATGACTGCATGTGTGGGGGTCTTGCTGGTACGGAAGGCACCCTCTCCGTGTTCTGGTCACACGCATTTCTACTCATGTGCCTCTTTACGGTGCAGCTGGGTTTGAAAGTCTGATATCCCCAGGAAGGAGGCAAACGTGGACCTCACTGGGCACAGGGCTTTGTTTCTACCACATCAGTCTTCTCCACAGCTCCCCAAACCTTCCAGCTGCCCTGTGTGTGCATGTTCCCCTACTGTTGCCTTCAGCTTCCTGTATTTCTTCAGTGTTATTGTGTGAGCTTTAAGAGGAATCAAAGATAAATTCAGGTGTTCAATTCATCAGATTTAAAAGGGAGTTCTACCCTATTTTTCTGAAGCAGCTTTATTTTGACTATTCTACCTTTGGGAGAATAATTTAACTTAGTTAATGCAAGAGAGCGGCTGAATATACATCAATTTTAAATAGCAAAGATTATTTTAAATACATGATACTACCTATCTAAAGAAAGGGGAAGTAGAGCTCTGAATTCTAAGAATATCATTGAGCGAGTTTATATCCCTGTCATTTGAGATGAAGTATTTTCTGAGATTAGAACTTAATAATACTTATCCAGAATTATAAAAATAAAAATAATAATCAGAGACAGGTTTACAAATATATATAATACTATTAATAGTGACAGTTTATGAACTACTGAGATTTTCTAAAATTCGAGGAATGCTTTTTATAAGTCTAATTTTTCCAACAGCACATTCAGTGAAGATCCCCAAATATTACATTCTTTACTTTCTCTAAAAAGTCCATTGGGAAGTGTCAAGGTAACAATGATAAGAGAATGATTACTGTTATTATTTGTAGTGGATCTAAGGCATTTACAGGTCTTATCTCATTTGATTTGTACAACAAATCTATGTGCTAAATTTCCATTTTCTTGCTGAAGAAGCTGAGGCTTTGGAAGTATAAGTGACTCGCTCAAGGTCACAGAACTAGGAACTCATAAAACTGGGTTTTGAATCCAAATCTGTATCATTTCAAAGTAAGTGCTCTTGCTAGAATTAAACTGCCTTCATTTCTTTTTATGGATTCTGAGATATTCATGCATGAACTTGGTGGAAGCAAATGTCACTTGAGAGTTGTAAAAACCTACCCCACATATGTCTAGACGAAATTGAAAAGCCCTCTTCTCCTTCTCGCCCCACCCTTCCCTCCTGACGCAGGGACCCACAGGGTGCAGGGCTCTCTGCCCAGTGTCCATGGAGGCCACAGCCCACTGCGGCAGGTGCGACTTCAACTTCACCAGCCATGTTTGCACTGTGATCAGAGGCGCTAACCACTCCACAGAGAAGGCACCAGTGGAAGGAATATGCCCCTCTGAGGAAGAGACCGTTCACACCGGAAGTGTAAACACATTCTCCTTCACAGGTAACGGAAGGTCCGCCACCTGCCCAGGGCTGAGTGGGGGTAATGAAAAGTCATTGAAATACAGATTGATTTTACTCTGACATCATCTCCCTCCTTAACCTAATAGCAATTAATTCCATCATACTTATGGGCCAGCTAGTGACAAGGTAATTAAAGGCTTAATCTGGATTTGTTCAAAATTAATAGTCTGTTTTTAATTCTAACTTTAAAAAAGGACATATGCTTTTGAACATAACTCTGTAGAGAAGAAGAAGGAAAAAAATAAGTGTCCTTTTCTGGTATAATCCAGTTAATTTTTAGTGGACCCAGTTTTCTGTCCCAAAAATTCGAATGCAGGCTTTCAAGAAATGGAATGAATGAATGTTGTTATATTTGCGAGCAGAAAAGAGGAAGAAACCTATCTTACCCTGAGTAAGATTGAGAAGCATTATTCCAAAGTTAAAACTGCTCAATGTCAAGTCAGTTTCCCTCTCCTGATCTTGGGTGTGGGGCCCGAGACTGCTCTCCTGCGTCCTGGTGCTTCCTCAGTGTGACCTTCATCTTGGTAACAATGACCTCCATGGTTAAGGAAAGTATTAACCTCGAAGCCCCATTGTGGCCCTACTGAATTAGTCCAAAATAATTGTTCTCAGGCTGGCTGAAATGAGTGAAAAACACTATAAATTTTAGGATCAACTTCCAAGTAGTTTTGCCATTTATTACGTTTTTATTATTCATCTATTTACTTAAATCCCTACAGAGTTTTATGTTTGTTTTTGAAAGATTAAGTGTGTATGTGTACACACTTATCATCTATCATCTAGATAGAGTCAAATAGAAAGCATTTAGGTGACATATATAAGCAAGCTAATATTAAGTAAACAAAGAAATTGCTCTATTCTTAGCTAATAATGATAAACCTCAGGAATTAAAAAAAAAAATAGAGCAGCATACAGGGATGAGAGAGGGAAAATTAAGGAAGGGAAAAATAGCAGTGAATTTTATTAAACATTAAGTTCCAGTGCTCTGCTAACCTTACCTTGATTTAGCCACGAAGCAACCATATGAGTGTGATCAATTAGCAGAAGAGGAGACGTAGGGTCAGGTCTGCACAGGTAACCTGCCGTGGTGAGACATCAGGTCCCTATCAGGCTGTCTCTAAGGGCGGGAGATTTAGAAGACCCCACCTGGTACGAGCTCCTTTCATGTTGCTCCCAACCTCCCTCAAGCTGTTCCTTCCACCCAGACTGTACTTCATCATCGTCATATTCGAGGCCTAAGTCAAGATTCTTGTGCTCAGTGCAGGCTCCCAAGTTCAGCCCCATCTCTTTGTGCTCCCCAGCCGGCCGTGGTTGTGGTCTTCTCCACTTCTACCACGTGTCATATGCATTTGCACATTTGTCTTATCTCTTATATTAGATGGAAATCTTCATATGAATAGGGCATCTTGTTTACCTTATTTTTGGATTTAACAGATTGTAAGCAATACACACACACACACACACACACACACATATACATATACATTTATTTGTTTGTTTGTTTATTTATTTATTGCAGTGCATTCATTTAGAAAAGGATAGGGGGAAGTTTGTCTAACCCTCCAATCTTTTCCCACTCTGTTACAAGCTAAGGTCATAGACCCTCATTTTTAAATGATTGAGTTTCCATCTGAGAGAGTTTACTACTTTCCTCCGCCCTTTGTAATTAAGATCGAGATTTAGAAGGGCTTTTGAAACATATGCATAGCCCTCTTCCGGAGAGAATAGATGTTGCTACCTACTGATAAATTACCAAGAGGGTATCTCAGCCCCACCATATTCAGGGATCCAGGTCCCTTCCACACGGTGGCTCCTCGAGCTTCAGGCGACACTGTCATCGGGCTGCTGTGGTGCAGCCTGAAGCACCGTAACATCCTAGTCCCAACCCATGAGAAGGCGATAGGAACGGCAATAAAAGGCAAATAATTTCTTCTTTAGAAACTGATGCCAAGTTGCCCATATCATTTCCACCCCTTCTGTTGACGACTGAGTCACGTGACCACAGGAAGCTGCAAAGACAACTGGGAAATGTAGTCTAGCCAGGAGGTCTCTGACCAGAACAGAAGAAAAACCTGGGGACTCGCTGGTCGTCATCACAAATGACAAGGGGCAGATGCCTTCTTACTAGAGAAAAATAGAGACTGAAGACAATTCCTTATGTTTGTATAGTAGTTATATTTTATGAAGTTCTGCCACATAACTTTTTGCATTTTATGCTTATACTAATTCTTTAAAGTAGATAGGGCAGGGTTGACTGTAAGGAGATACATGTAAGAAGAATGTGGTCAAATAACCCAAATGGGTGGACTGAGAATTAATCCATGTAGAAACGAGGACAGAGCAGGTTGGCCAGGTGGGCAAGGAGGGGCCTTCTCCTCCTGACCCTTCATCTGAGAATGAGTCATTGAGTAACCACCACACAAAGACACGTACGTAGTCAGCACTCACCAAATTACATATGCGGAAAATAGATTTAAATAGTTAAACTTTCAAGTAATGTGTTTGTTTTCCTTTTTTTTAAATTCGTAGTATTTGTATTTCTGAAGTTATTAAAGCTTAAAACTGAACTAAGACTTTTGAGGCACCATTAAATTATGTGGATGATTAGCTACTGAAATATTTGCCAGTCTGAAAAGCACAGCAGTTGGTTTTGTTGTTTTAATTTAGTTGGTTGTTTTTGCTTTTAGTCTCAGTTCCATCTTGTTGGAAAAGGAAAGTACCATATAATACAGAGTGTGCAATCATTTATATTCACTAACCATGATAAGCTAAGTTTCAAGTTCCCTATCTCATAACAGCTCAATTATAACTCATATGATAAAGTAATATTAACACTAATAATTAGTAAATTTTATAATAGTGGAACTATAAAAGAATGTCAGCAAATGTGCCTCATACAGAAGTAAAGGGAGTGTGAACTTGTGAGGCATTAACATCTAATGTACTTTAGTCTAAGATTTTTATTTTTGAATTGTTTCTTTAATTTTTCCAAATTTCTCTGGTCAGAAAAATCAAATTCTAGTCTGTAAAATCTCTGCATCTATTAAACGTGTAAAATATTTATTTTTATAATTAGGGAAATCAAGGCATTAGAGTTTCACTTACACATAAGATCAGAGCATTAAACATTTCTTTATAATGTGTAAAGGTTTTTATATTAATTTTCAATATTAAGTTAAAAAAATTCTTACTGTCCAACATCTGTCTGTCTAGACGTGGACCTTGAGCCCGACACGATGTATGAGTACAGGATTTCCCCGTGGAATAGCTATGGGCGAGCTTTCAGCAAAGCAGTTAGAGCCACCACAAGAGAAGACGTGCCTCAAGGAGTGAGCCCCCCGAGGTGGATCAAAATGGACAGTCTTGAAGATGGAATTGTCTTAAACTGGAAGAAACCTATACAATCGAATGGTAGGTACTTAGTGACTTTTAACAAAATAACATAGTCCAGTATGTCCATAAGGACATCAAAATGAGTGGCATCTCCATCTTTCGGGCACATGTCTAGCTCCTAAAAAAGCATTTTCTAATAAAGTGAACTTTAGGTATGTGCTAACTCATCATTTGTCTTGTCAAATAACCCTCATTATTTTGAGCCAAAAATTGTGTTTGCTTGAGTTTTCTTGAGTCTCAGCATATTTTTGAGCTGCTTTCAATAAACAAAGCAAGTAGTTTTAATGTTTCAAGGACACTTGCTTGCTAGTGAGGGAAAATAAACATAAACGACTCTATGTCAAGAATCCATCTCCTTCATAAGAGTGAGTATAATTAAGAATGGCTTGAGCATAGGATTTTGAGAGCAAATTAAAATTAATAATGCTCTATCATCCCATTTCTTCAGAACTCTAAGACATATAAGTTGTTTGCAAATAGTTAAAATGATCAACCACTCACATACAGGCATTTCTATGTCTTTTCTTAGGTCCTATCATTTACTACATTCTTCTCCGAAATGGAATCGAATGCTTTAGGGGGACGTCATTGACCTTCTCTGATAAAACGGAAATTCAGCCATTTCAGGAATATTCATACCAGCTGAAAGCTTGCACCGTTGCCGGCTGTGCCTCCAGCAGCAAGGTGAGGGGAGTCGGCCAGAACCATGGTCAGAGAGACCCTGTGTGAGGACTGGACAGGCGTCCAGGTTGTGAGTGACTTTTTCAGGGACAGAATAAAATGTTCCCCTCAATATCGTGTTAAGTAGGGTGCTCAGGTGGCGTTGCAACTGCAGACTAGTGCTTATGGCAGAAAGAAATCACCGGAAGAACAGTGGTCCAAATATCAATGTTCATTAATTTAAAAAAAAAATGAACTTGTGTATCCTCTTTATCACACTTTTCACCACCAGCTATTTTTAGATGCTCTTTTATAAATCCATAATAATTTTCAAACCAGTACTCAGTTTAAAGAGATTTATATTTTAATGCCATTTCAATAAAAGAGTGCCTGCTCTTAAAACAAACAAACAAACAAACAAAAACAGAAAAAAAGGGCAGAAGAGTCTGCCATGGAAAATAATATGCTTTCAAGGCTCCTGCAACAGCCTTGGCAAGAAATGACCAAGACCTGAACTCAGGTGACTGGGGTCAGAGTAGAGACTATCAGGAAGATGTGACAAATCAGGGGGCAAAATTGCCAGGACCTAGCGGGGTGCTGTGTGCAGAGGAAGGAAAGGAAAGGGCCTTGGATATTTTCAAGGCCCCTGGCTAGAGCAGTGTGTGGATTATGGGGCCATTGTGCAAGCAAATTAAAACACCAAAGAGGAAGCAGTGAAGAGTAAAGAATAAGATTGTGATTTTAAAAGCTTTCAAATATATATACTTAAGAGAAGGAGCACATAGCAGCAGAGTGGTGGGAGAAAACCTTATTTGGCATTTTAAGTGAAATGTCACGTCAGAAGCTGGATGAAGAAGTGACTGGCATTTGCTGGAAGGTTGTAGAAGGGGAGCCGAAGCCAAGTGTGTGAATACGGCCATCGAGGCAGATGAAGAGCGTTGGGGAACACTGCCAAATGAAGGAAGAGAACCTCCCAAAGCAGACCGGGAAGACACAAGTGGATGATTTAGGGGGAAAATTAAAAAAAAAAAAAAAAAAAGAGGAAGAAGAGCCATCTCACAGAAGCCAAGCTAGTCAGAGGAAGCCCAGGTCCCACACGATGGCTCCACTCATCACCTGTAGTTAAAACTTGAGAAGAGAATCACATTCTCGCACTGCGAGAGGGCCATTCAGCACTCAGACCGGGTGCAGCTTTTTTTATTCACTGGCCCCCAGAAACTTTTCTGAGCACGTTGCCGCTGACACAGACGGCAGCCCTTACGCCCAGGCAAAAGTATGGCTTGAACGATCTAGAAAAAAATCCGTGACACAGATCATGCTTACCAGATGTCAAACCTTTGGTGAAAATGTGAAACCAGAGTAAATTCTGTGGGAGAAACAAACAAACAAAAAATAAGTGCAGCCTATTTTCGTCTAAAGTTATGTTTTGACAGTGTTGAACAAATAACTGGTTGATTTCTCTTTTTTGCCCCCCCCTTTCTTGATTCTTTTTCTAAACATTGGTGCAGATAGTCATCATGGGTATCATAGGAAGAGTAGAAAAAGCCTGCCCATTTATACTGTTCAAAGCATATTATATGCAGGCGAGTTCAGATGTGGGTTTTGCTCCATATTTACTGGTGCTTAAAATGTACAAAATCAGGCTGTTAAAATGCAAAGACACCGACGGGCCATATGGAAGAGAGTTATCAAGAGTTCTCCAGTAAGACAGTCTGCCAGCCAGGTTTCACTTGTTTAAACTGAGGGCTGCCCTCTGCCTTCCAAACCGTTGTTGAACCTGTTGTGATAAATGGTCGTCTGAGACTTAACGTAATGTATTCAAGGTCAGATTTTATTGTTTAAATAGGATGGGAGGGAACGAATCAAAAAAGGGGACTGCTTCTCCAAGCCCCTGCTAATGGCATGCCAGGCCAGACAATAACATTTTAAAACAAAAGTGACATTCTCATTGATCAGAATACCTAGTGTTACTATCACAATAAATTGCCGTTTATTTCCTGTGTCTGCAGGTAGTTGCAGCCACGACCCAGGGAGTTCCACAGAGCGTCCTGCCAGCAAGAGTCACGGCGCTCAGTGCAGAGGCCCTGTGTTTGAGCTGGGATGTCCCTGAGAAACCGAACGGCGTCATTAAGGAGTACCAGCTCCGGCGGGTTGGGACAGGTCTCATCTACACTGACACCGCTGACAGGCGGCAGCATACGGTCACAGGTAAAAAAAAAAAAAAAAGAAAAAGAAAAAAAAGAGAAAAAAGGAAAACCTAGCAGAAGAGTCTGTCATTGTGCTTAGGGGGGCCAAGTCTCCCAGGGGCGTGTGTTTGATATATGAGGTCACTTCGAAAGGACGCGTTCTCTTGACATATGGTCAGAGCCTCCTTATCCACGCTAACAGAAGAGCCCACACTGGCAGCAATAAGCCACGACAGCAGATCGCTTCAGAAATAATTTATATTTGGCTTTGATATGCATTATGTGTAGGGTTCTTGCATCAGTATTAACTTCTTTTTCAGACAAACAGTAAGATGCATTTTCATTCCCCAAGGAGAGACTCATAGATAATGGGACTAGGATAGCCAAGGATGTCCTGGAAGGCAGAGGAAAATCAGCGAGAGGCTAGCATTTATCTACTAAGGAGGTAATCAATACACAGAATAGTTGACAGTAGACTGGTTGTGACAACTCATTATTAACATTAATTAATAGTAATTGCATTATTTTATTATAGCATAATTAACTATAGTAGTATAATAATAGTACAGTATAGTAGTGTAGAGTTAGGTGATAACTAGTAGTGATTATAATAGTTGACATGTTTGTTTTAGCTTGACTGTCACTTCGGAAAAGGAGAGAAGCATTTTCTCACTCACCCAGCCTAGCATACCTTCTTGTATCACCTGTTTTGTTTACGTCACAGACGGCTCACTGCCTGATAACTTTTCTGTTTGCTGTCTATTTGCCTTCCTATGTGTCCTGCACTGGAATGTAAGCCTCAGGAGAGCAGAGACCTTCTCTACCTGCTTTAGTACTGTACCTCTAGCACCTACAATAATCCCTAACATGTCTGTAGGTGCTAAATAAAGGTCTGAGAGAGTATGTAGACTTAATAAGTGCCAACTGCTGTCCAAAGTACTCTCCATGGACTGTCTGTTCAATCCTACTCACAAATCTACAGGGTACAGGGGAATCTTTCCCTACTTTAAAGAAAAGAAGGGAAAAAATGAGATATTAAGTAACCTAGTTCATTATTTCTATCTAATGAATCATCCCAAACAGGTGTGCCAGTTTAGATTCTGAGACCACAGAACAGTGTCTGCAAACTTTCACTTGCCTTGCTCCCAGACCCCGGGTAAAGGCTCTGCTTTCGGACCCCACACCTTGCAGGGGCCATTGATAGTAGAGACAGCGAATCTCACAGAGACGTGCAGGCAGGCCTGGAGGAGTGTGCCTGCTTTCCCCTTAGAAGGAGGCACAGGCTATAAGACACAGGTGGGAAAATAAATTCATCATGATTTGCTCTTAAGTCCACAATTCACTAACATGCAGCAAACATTCATTGACAGAATGTCCTGTCTTTCTAAAGTGCCATAAGTCTGCAGAAGGTGCTTCATAAATATTTGTGGGCTAGCACATTGCATTCCTTACCTGAAGATCCTGAGATAAATCAGTGGTAATGGAGATGGGAAGATCCTTCATCAATTCAGATGATCAGTTGTGTTCCTTAATTTCTTATGTCACTTAAAGTGAAAATCATCACGAGTAATTAAAATAGCATTGTTTCACATAATACAACCTTTTGTTTATCTGGCGCTTTATAATTTTAAAGCTCTATTTTCAGTTTGACTCATTTGATTCTCATCACATCCCTATAAGATAAGTGAGGGGTATTTTTTGATATTCACATGAGAAGGACTTACTCAGAGTGCCAGAGGCATTCACTACCTCCCTCTATAAGAAAAAACAAATACTGTTTCATTTCCCTCCCCGCCCAAAAAATGTTACCTGCTCACCATGTTCTAAATAGTATACTAAGTGCTCCAAAGTAATTCAAAATAGTTGCTGCTATTAAGAAACCCTCAGTAATAGAAAATGGTGACAAATCTAGGAATAACTACAAATACAGTGCAACTGATGCTGCATCGGAACTCTATTCAGGATGCAATGGGGAAATTAAAAGAACGCCTTCAAGCGGACAATGCAATATTAATTAAAGAGTTTTGAAAGCCAAGTTACGGCACGTTAAGACTTTGTGCCAGTGAATGTTTCACAAGAAACTGGAATACGAGGTGAAGACATTTCCTGCAGGATCTGCCTTCTTAGTTGGCTTTGGCTTTTGAACTATTGCCGGCTACACTGGGTCTCATTTTTTAGAAACCAGCATTTATGTGCCAACAGACCCAATTCAATCGTAATGTTCAAACCAACAAAATCGATAGCTTCATTAATTATAAAATAATTGCAAATATTTTTTTTAAAAACTCTTCACCCTACACGTTCTTCTTTTCATTGTAATTTTAATGGTTATTTTCACAACCAGAGAGAATTTCATTTACATAACCAATGCAAGGATCCTTTTTTAGTAGAATAAATACTTCAAAGTTTTTTTTTTTTTTTTTTTTTTTTACTTTTTACAAAATTATAAAGTGTAAAGGAGCCTTTAAAATCCTTCTGTACTGTTTTAGATAGATTGACTGAGTACTTCGCTTGGCAATACAGCCCTCGAGAGAAATTTCTTTGTTGAATGAGGAAATAACCCTCATTCAGCAAAACCTGACCAAGTACAGAGCCTCCCACATGCCACCCCGATGAGACAGGAATGGTGCGAGGTGTTAGATAATCTAAACCCTGAGATCTGTGTAGTGTTAGTGCATTTTACCTGCCAGGGAAAATTCTGTTCCATGGTTAGCTGACTGACCAAATTCAGTGCAGAAGTCGATTATGATGTGAATGACTGTTTTATTGAGTTCATAGAGTGAGCTAAAATAATCAAATGCATTTCACATTTCATCTCAAATGTTTGATCGAAGAGCTGCCTGAACCTCAGGGGATAAATGGTTTGATTTTCTCATCATTTCCAAAGCATTGGCGTTCCCTGAGTAACCGTGGATCACTAATGAAGCTGTAGCACTAGTCATCCTGGAGCCTGGAAATCTAGGTCCTAAGAAATGACAGGCGGGGAAGCGAGCACCTTGCCTCAGCCCCCATTGTCTCCATGCTTATTTTTAATTACCTCAAAGCTTTAGAAACATGATCCCGTAAATGCTTTGTGGGAATAGTGGCGAATGCACTCATCATGCGAAATCCATAAATTGCTTATAATCCTCTCAAGATGTTAAAAAAAGCATTAAGTAATTGAAGACAGGAAGTCCTCAGTTAATTATTTAGAGGTGTTATCAATGCCTTAAGCAAACTGAAGCGTTTTCTGCTATCTCACTGAGCCGAATACCGTGGGGACTGGGGAGCAGCAGCCACCGCCTTCTCATATTCGCTAATGCAAACAGCGCATGGCAGCTTGTCAATAAAAGACCTCTTTATATCACTTATTACGAAACATGGCCACCAGCCTGCACAGAACAATTGGGATGTCGGTTACGGCATTGTTTCACTTCGGGTTACCGCCGCTGACGGCCTGGGCCTCCTAATTTCAGCACTGGGGTAGAGGAGAGGGGAAAGGGATTAACTGAATAATTAGGGCCACTGAGAACACAATGAATTAATAATGTTCTCCTGAGCAGCAGATACATGAAGGGCTTATGTGTCTCTTAACTCTGGGGGAAATGTTTTCAAAACCATTCGTTAAAAGTTGCTCATCATTGCATTTCACTTAAAATAGGAGACCCACCAGTATTACGTTTGCAACAGTATTACGTTCGCAAGAAAAGGATACTTTGCTTTCTGAATCCATCCTCTTCGAAGCTCATGAGAACCTCCTGTGCTAAAATGGCATAAACCCTAACAATGTGCTCTTAATGGACTAAAACAGCCTCCCCATCACTTTGGGGGAAAAAAAGAACATATTTAAACCATCGATATCGCAAAATGTAGAAATGCCTTATGAAGGGGTTTTACATTTAGGTAAATACATAGCATTTATTATACTTCGTCACACTATCCTTTTCTCTTGCCTCTGTTTCTCAACTACTAGGTAAAGCTTCTTGAGGTTAGAGACATCTTATCACCAACACTGTGACAGGTACCTATCACAGTATTTAACACAGACTAAGTGTTCAAAAATATTTGTCGAATGACTAGTAAATTAGTATCTAAATGATTACATTCCATTTCAATCGGATATAAAAACCACACTGTCGGACACATCTAAATTTCAGGCAGGACGGACTACATAATGTGCAGGGCTCAGAGAAAAACGGAAATATGGGGCCCCTTTGTTAAAAAAAAATCATTAAGAATTTCTAGTCTGAAAACAGAGGATGGAATCAAGCATGGGGTCCTTCTGAACGTGAAACCTTGGATGACAACACAGTTCACGTGCCCATGAAGCCAGCTCCGATCTCTGGCCATCTGGATTGATCAGCAGTGTATTTCTGCAATTGACACACACAGGTAGAAAACTGAGATGACAAGCTTGTCCTCAGAACACTTCGAGGAGTTTCTTCTGTAGTTAGTTTGTAGTCTCTGGGCTGTGTTTTCCCCATCTGCTTCCTGACTACTGACCACCAAACAGACCTGTGAAAATAGCTGTGACAATTCATTTTATTTTTATTTTTCCTAGGAAAACTTTGTACCTGACTATATGCAAAAAAAAAAAAAATCAACCACTGTTTCTTACGTCCTTTAAACATTCTTATGGATACAATATTATAGCAAACAAGTTATAGTCAACAGCTGCCTGGACACTAATATTTAAAGAAAAGAAAATTGCCTCCTGAAATCTCAAATATCCCAAGGCTCTTTGCCTGGGCAATCACTGCTTCAGTTTTGTGCCAATAGTTCTATATGAGCCTTGTTCTTTCTGGAATGCGTGCCCTTGTTGTCCAGCGTTTGAGCGACATCAGACTTTGGTGCCACCTGATGCTGTATTTTGATTCTAGAGAAGAAAACCCTATAAAAATGTAGATAAAAGCAGCTTCAGTCTAGTATGGCATCAGACTCAGAGAGGAAAAATTATTCAAATAGGGCTACAGAACTCAAAATCAAGGATCTTTCCTTGGACATCTTAATAGTAGGCTTCATATTGACCTATGTTTGGAAAGAGAGTCTGCTGAAGAAGCAACTCACCTAGGAAAGCTTCTTAGGATGAATCTGATCACAAAGATAATAGAGAAGGAGGCCTAAGCCATGACCTACAATTTTATATGTTACAGAATTAAAATATATGTGTGTGTGTATATGTGTATATATATATATATATACACACATATATATATACATATAATTATGCAATAGTTTATATATTCTATATGTAAAATATCCTAAATTTAGAATTATTCAAATAATCTTACACAAGTTGTTAGAAATGAAGTGAAAGTCATGATAGTGTCTCACAGGCATTTACAGTGCAAGAGCCCCTTCGCTTCGCTGGTTTGATGTCCAGTTCATTCATAGGAGAAAGCAACCAAACTCATACTTTAAAGTATTGGTATAAGAAGTGGACATCATCAGTGGCTACTCACTGCTGACAAAATACTGGCTTGACCAAGTGGGGTGCTAAGCTGCTGAGGCTGTGATGGACAGCACTATCCAGAAAGGAGACTGAAATTCTTCTCACATTTTGTAAAACAATTCATAATTTAAGTGCACCTCAGATGTCTCTGAATTAATTCCCTGACATCTTGTGTGACAGTTTTGAACATGCAGATTTTCACATAGATCAATCTAAAGTTTCAAATTCTGATATGGTTCTCCCCATTGCAGCCAAGGCTGCCAGTAGATGTTAGGATTTCCTGGGAGTCTCCAGGAGCAGAGATGCTCGGAGCAGGATCCGTTAGTGAGATCCAAGGTGCATGAGGGCAAGCAAAAGTGCTTCCCAGTAGCGTGTGTGTGTGAGTCAGGTGGGCTGGGCCCAACATGCCATTTGGGTGAGCTGGTGCTGGGACAGGTTACTTATCCACAGCTTGTACAATACTTGCTAACAGAACAAGACCATTTGTAGCTTAACCCAGATCTCTCAGCATGTGAGCTAATCACCAGCCATCTTGATTGAGGAACTTGCAGAATTACATATTCTTTAGGACTATTTGGTAATTCTTAGCATATAACAGATGACACCATAGAATGACTGGATGTGTGCTTTGAAGAAGCACTGTCATAAATTATAGTGGACAAACTGCCTTTTCCTGATGTCTGGGATTCAGAATTAGAAACAAGTTGTTCTTTATGGAGGACATCAAACGTTAACTTCCATTGGCATAAGTTTTGTCTTCCAAATCATATCTTTATAATCCATAGACAGACTTTTTGTGGTTTCTTTTTAACACACATTTACTCTTGAAAGTAATGTGACTTAAAGGTGTGATTGTAATGAGTTTGGTTACAGTATGCCTCTCCCCTTTAAAAAAGAACATGATTCCCTATAAGGGATTCAGGTAATTTGCAGACACAGTTATCTTCCCTGTGCTGAAATGTTAAATACTTAGCTTGTCTCCATGCGTTTGCCTTTCTCGGTTCTACAGCTGTGATTTCCCACTTTTTTTTTAATTCGATGCTGAGCACTTGAATGATGTTTTCATTTCTCCTTCTGCTCTCTAGACTCCAGGATTAAGTTACAGTCAGAACGGTTCCTTCGAGACATCTCTTTATTTCCTCCTTCTCATCCTGATCAATTCATGAGTACTTTTCAATTGATGTGCCCTTTTCATTGCCTGTTGCTAATATTTCACATCTATCTCATTTTAAGGACTACCAATAGAGACTTACTTAAAATGACAGCAAATTCCAGTTGAAATGCGTTGATTTTATTGAGTTTTACAGAGTCGTATATATGAAAGGTCATCTAGTTCATGTAAATCATCTATGCCTAATGGCAGTCAATGCTTTTTTAACAGAGTATTTGAATCAGCCTATTAGTAATCCACTCCTCTAAAGCATGAGAAATAGCAAGGCCCAGAAAATAGAATGTATAAAACTGGAGATTCTATTACTGCCTTCCCTCAGGTGGGTCTGTAGCCTAATTAAGCAAGTCCACACCACCATGCCCACAGTTTACAGATAGGGAAACTGAGGTTGCGGAGGTCAGACAACTTGCCTGTGATCATAGTTTACTAGATAGGAAGTATTTGAACCCAAATAGTCTGACGTCAGCCTGCTCTCGTGACAACTGTGCAGCACTGATGTGTAGATTGTGGTAGTAGTCCATAGGGAACTACTTAAATATGTATTCCCACTTGGATTTTTCATATTACTGGAAGTTTTCACTGGGCTTTGAGCTACCTAGGTCAGCATTTTCCTTTTAAGGCTCAGAAGCCTGACCTAATTGCTCAGCCCGGTCCTTCAGATTTCTTCCCAGGCCTCACCCTCTCTCATCTCTGTGGTCATAGGTGAGTTCTTCCAACTCTCCAGGCCTGGGCCCCCTTATCTGTAAAACCAGCAGATAATAGCAGCAGCTTATGGGTTAGTGAGGGCCTCCACTGTGTTATGCATGGGAACTCCACAGAAGGTCTCCAAATAGTCAATATTCAGTAAGCTCTAGCAAAAATGTTGTTTATGTAATCGACTAGCCAACTTCTTGAAAATAACTGCATTTCTTGTAAAAAATAATTAATTAATATATAGAGTACTGTGAAAAACGGTAAAAACCAACAATGACAAAACCCCTGAGTTGTTTTGATTGTTGAGGTATCACTGGCGTATAACGTCTTAGTCTCGGATGTGCAGCATGATTTGATATTGGCATACCTTGCCAAGTGATCACCACAATAAGTCTGGTTACCATCTGTCATCGCACAAAGTTGGAAATTTTTTCTTGTCATGAAAACTTTGAAAATTTACTCTCTTAGCATCTTTCAGATATACAATATTATTGACTCTAGTTGCCGTGTAATGTACGATACATTCCCATGACTTATAACTAGAAGTTTGTTCTTGACCCTTACGCGCATTTTGCCCCTTCTCGCTCCCCTCTGGCAACCATCAATCTCTTTTCTATATCCATGAGTTTTATTGCATTTATTCATTTCTTTTGTTTCTTAGGTTCCACATATAAGTGAAATCATATGATATTTGCATTTCTCTGAAATGCAAAATACCCTCAAAGTATGAATGGACTCAGGAAAGTAAATATAGCAGATGTGTATTTGCATGACACAAGCTGATAAATGCCAGCTGAAATGAGCATGTGTATTTCTACCTTTTGCTTCATTTGGCCCTTTAAATTGACCAGCATGCCCACATTTCAGTGGTAGAAACAGCTCTTGAGAACAAACTACCTACATATTACACTAACTCTGTCGTCCCTTCCCTCCACTGAGGTCTCACGCCTCCCACTCTCATCTGATGTGTTTGAACTTCCCTGACTTCCTGATTTGTGCTATCAATTCAAGGCTCAGTTCTCCATTCATTTCTTGATTCTGGCACTCCAGTAACTTTAAGAGATATGCATTCTTCCACCAGCCCTAGCCCCATCTTCTGTGAGGCCAACCCACCCAATCCAATTTAAACACCTGTACAGATTTCTTTGGCGCATCTTTCTCAGTTTACAAAAATCCCTAAGAGCTCACTGTTCTGTTGCTGCACCAGCTCTAAGCATGTCTTCTGGTGTTCTGGGCTTTGTACGAAACGGATGAATGAATTCACTTCAGAAAGATTTTTGTAAAAAAAGAATCATTTCTCTTTTTATATACATGAGTTTCCTTTTGAGCTACTATCCTCATTGCAAATATCCTCCATCTTCTAATCAACTTTAATGCACTTCTTTGATGACAGGTTTTCTTCTTTCCCTAAGACCCGTCTTAAAATATCCTTCAAAAGTCAGTGCATGTCTGAAACCAGACCAGACGGAAGACAAAATGAGAAAGAAAATTGAGGCTTTTTCTTTTTAGCCAGAATATTCCAAAGAAAAATCAAATATTGCTTCATTTTTACCAGCCTTACTTAAGTCCAACATTCAGGGGGAAAAAAAAACTAGAAAATACTTGTTCACAAATTATATTAATTTTTGTTGTTATTTAATGGTTTTCTGCAACTAGAGGAAAATCTGTGAATAGACACTATGGACAGAGATAAGGATGGAATTATGGGGAAGGACCTGTTTTGTCAGCTTCACAGCCCTCACACCCTTATGGGTCACTTTGGTGGGCTCGATCATCTTTAAATAATACTTCACAAACATTGAACACCTAAAATAGGCATTATGGGGGAAAATGATTTAAGAAGAAAACCTCATAATACTGTTCTGACTCTCAAACGGCTTACATTCTAAGTGAGAAAGTAAGATTCAGATAAAATGGTATTACAAGGGTCAAGGCCCCCTTTTTCAGCAGTGGCAGTAAATGGGGACACCGTCGGGCTGAGTTAAATCAGCTTGCCAGTGCGGGCTCTGACCTTCATTCTTGGGTGTTTCCTTCCATTTTCTTTGACGTCTGTATTTTATAATCTTTAGCATTTTTCCATAAGCTTTTATCAAATATACATGGCTTGGCTATGGATGGCTCAGATCTTTCATCATATTCCTCATCTATAAATCAGGTAAATATCAAAATTGTGTAAATCCTCCATAGCAACCAAATGGAAGATTACAATCAAATACGTATCTGCATCTTTTCATTAAACTGATAAGGAGAATGCAAAGAACGGTCTTTGAAGCTGAGTGCAGGAGCGGTTCCAGCTGCAGACATGGCTGCTTCGGCGAGAACCCAGACCACGGCTCCACTTCTCAGTGACCCGCTTAATTAGTTTTCTGTCATTTCACAAGCACCTACTTTGTGACTGACTGTCACTCTTCAATGAATACAGTGGTGGGCAGACCAATGTTCTGTAGTTCAAAAATCATGAAAAGTTAGTATAGTAATCACTAGATTATAACCGAGCCCAATTATTTGACATATAGGCCAAGTCCTGTTAAAAAAAAAAGAAAAACAAAAAAAGGTTTGGCATTGTTTGAGTTTTCCCAGGAATGCAGGCAAGAAAGGTTAGCCTCAATATACTCCTTGTTAAATGCTGCCGAGTCTTAAACTTGCTTCTGCTAACGTATCATTCCAGGTAACCCACTCCATCTTGTCCATGGCCTTAGACGCTGGATGCTATGAGTCCCCATTTTACAGATCAGTAGGTCAAGGCAAGGAGAAGCTAAGTAGCTTGCCCAAGGTCACCAGCCAGGGAGTGAAATCTAATAACCTAGAATTTCCATTGTAAACCGTTGTCATTTTTTCCCCTAAGAGCTTATTGAGCAGTTACTGTGCTGCATTATATTCTGAATAAAAAACAATAAGCACTATCCTTCCATGGAATTATGTTTAATCTATGTATAAAGACAAAATCAACATACCCCCCAAAAAACCACAGAAGTGTAAGATAGCAAATGTGGGCACATATGGTGGAGAAGCAAAGTTGAAAAAGGGGGCCGTTAGTTGGTGTTACTATTAGCTGAACATGGCTTGGGGCCACAGAACGCTGAATCCATCATTCTTTTTATTTTTTCCAACCTGATTCATTTAAGAAGCAGTTGCTGAAAGTGGGTTGGTTAGCCTGAAGAAGAGAAGACTCGGGGGGGATTTGATAACTGTCTACAAATATTTGGAGAAATGTCATGTGGAAAAGAAATTAGATTTGTTCTCTATGTCCCTAGGGGTGGAAGTGATAGAAAGAGTTCACCACGATATAACGAAGGACTTTCAGACAAAACAAGTCTAGAGCTCTCGGAGATGGAATGGACTCTTTGGGAGATGGGGTGCTCCGATGGCCGGGGCAGGACAGCCTCTTCAGTGACATCTCGTGCAGGGGAATCAAAAGAGGGATGGGCGGGTGGATTACATGTATTTTAAGATATCTTCTAAGGCTGAAAATGTATTATTTTGTCAATGATAAATGAAATTTCGATCAATACTACCCTGTTTATGAAGTTCATACCTTCATGAAAGGGTGTTTTTGGCTCCTAAAATTTTTGGCTATCATATTTACAGCTCTGCATGTTATTTCCGGTGCTCAATTGATAATAAATAATCCTCTCAAGATGAACTTTATTTCTTGTTTGCTCTTTCTAGGTCTGCAGCCATACACCAACTACAGCTTCACACTTACAGCTTGTACATCTGCTGGATGCGCTTCCAGTGAGCCTTTTCTAGGTCAGACACTGCAGGCAGCACCTCAAGGTAATTAAAAAATACCCATGATCTGGGAGATGTTTTCATATGACATTTCTAACTAAACTCTTTAAGCTCTTTTATAACAAAGAAGAAGGACTAAAATCGATAAGTCAGAACTAATATTCTAAGTTTCCATTCTTCAGGTTTGGTTAAACTATAAGCCTCCCAAGGTGAAGTTTGCTTTCAATTCTTTAAACCTTTTAAATTTGGTGTTATATATAAAATGTGATTATTATTATTATATACTTGGATATGAAATTGCTCAAAAAATTAGAAGTTAAGTATTTCTGGATATATTGTATTTTTTAGAAAATATGGTACATATATTTTACATATATTCCCTAACATATAACAAGCACCATGCCCACTGCTGAAGGTGACTAAGACATTCACTGCCCTCCAGACTTTACAGTCAAGTAGAAGTGATACGACAGGTACCCAACCCTATATGAAGGGGGACAATCTGAAAGTGATATGAAGAGAAAAACAAATGACAGAAGGCTCAGGTTAACCTGAGGAAGGAACAGTTAGAGCCCTTCACAGACATCTAGATGGATTTCATGGCCAATGACTTCTGAGCTGGAACATGAGGAATAAGGATTTTGACAAATGAACAATGGAGGTAGTGTCCAATCAAACATGGCCCGAGGGAGAGTAAAGTGGGACCATCACCTTAAAAGGCAAACTAACAATAGCTATTAAACCTAAAGTGTTAATTCCCCATGACACCACAGTTTCATTTTCATTATCTATGCCAGAAATAACGTTTTCACAACGGCACATGGAGGCATTTACCAGGACGTTTAGTGAACCATATTTTGTTTGGTCGGTAAGTGGCGAAGTGTCAGAAGCAATCTTAACATCCATAAGAAAGGGAATTGCTAAATATATTCAAGTACATTCACATTCTGGAATTCCATGCGTCAGTTTAAAAACATGAGATAATCTGTACATATAAAGAAGAAGTTATAGAAGCACATTAATGTGTAGTATTTTATGTATAAAAGAGATAAATAGGAGATGATACTCATTTCTATAGGTAAATAAATGCACAGAAAAAAATGCTGGGAGCATAAACACACCCAACCGATAGCAATGGTTACCTATGGGGTGGGGACTTGGATGGGTTGTGTCATTCACTTATTAGGAGAAAAATATGCTCAGAAACTTGGGCTAGTGACCAATTATTTTGTTATTCTTTATTATCTACCTGTTTTCCATGTGAAGAAATAGAGGCGTAAATAAGTTTCTAAACAGAAATTCAATGTTAACTACCATCATGGAGTCATGTACTGCTTGTCCATTACTCTTTAATGAAAGGGATTGTTGTACCTCAGAATATTAAACCTGAACTTCCTACCAGTAAATGGGGAATAAAATGGAAAATTCCACATATGGGGCATATGGCTCCTCACCAGGAGTTCACTAATGATGTTTTCTATATAAAGAATGCTTCATGTCAGAAAGCTTAGTGTTCCTTTGAAAGGAAGAAACCAGCAGTGGATTTTTTGGAAAGGTAAACTATCAAATGGATACTTTGATGATAATGGATAATTTCTAAAGAATGTACCAGCCACTTTTGGCCGAAACTCAAGCCTGATAAAGTAACAGGGCCTCTTGTTCATGTTTACTCATCAAATCCATATATTTAAATTCTTTAAAAATATGTGTCTATTTTCCCACAAACGTAAAATTGAAAGGAGCTCAGATTTCTCTTAGCTCTTAAAAGGACTCAGATTTCATGACTTAAAAATTACAGCTTTCAATAGTGCAGAGAGTGTGAGATGAGAAATGCTATCTTTAATTTTCTTTTTTAGCTTTATGCACCTATCCTTTCACACAAATAACTGTTTAAGGGAGTAATAAACTAAATGGACTTTCCTCCTCAGAAGAAACATGGATTTCGAATCCATTTTCTGGCTGCCCGAGTGCCATGATGAATAACTTATACGTGGAATAAAGCTGGTCTGTGTATTTAACTTGAGTTGTAAGGAAAGAAACAGCAGTAATATGAGGTTCGGTTGTACTGTCAAGTAGAAACAAACATTGTTTTAAATGAACAACCCAAACATAACTAACCATAAAATGCCTATTTGAGCGAATCAGACATAGTGTGAGGATCTAACATTTGAGCGTCTTAAGCAGATGTAGAGAGAAATAAAATAAGACTTTATTTGTAGCCGCTCTGAGCTTTTCTCATTTCCCTCTCATTTTTAATCTTTAAAAAAAAAGTTAATGCATATTATGACTTCACTGATAACTTGGACCCAGTTTTCTACAATTTTATCCTCATAGAAAATTGTACACCCTTAAATAGTGGGAAGAGTTTGAATTGGATTGTCACTCTTTTTAGAATTTCTGCCATACCAGCAGATTCTAATTCATTTCAGGGTTCAATCATGCAAAACTGTGGGCGTGCTTTTCCTTAGCATCGATAGTGTGCAAACAAAAAAAAAGGAATAGAAGACACATCTTTCTCTTCTGTTCCAGATTCCTTCCTCCTGCCCTTCTTTTAACTGTTGATGTTCCTTTAGATTCTCCCATAGTCTTTGACTTGTAACTTTCACTTGTAACTCAACAGTTACCCTTGAAAGTCTTAAGTACTGGCTTTAATTCCTAATCAAGGCTGAGAACTAGCAACTTCTACAGCTCTCACAAAGGCTATAGTCATGGATTTAAAGCCTCTGTGTACACCAGTGCAAGATGTTTATTTTTTGGTTATACTGAGGTTTGCATATACCTCAGCCTCAGTATGTCAATGCTTAAAATCTCTACCCACTTTTGAACTTGCTTTTCTTTATTCTCTCTCTCAAGTACCAGCATTCATCTAATCACCTAAACCCAAAACTTGTCATTCTTATTGCTTCTATTTTCATCAGATTGTAGTTTGCAGTTCTTCATAAAATCTTACGAATTTTAACTTGTAAGGATTGTTTTTAGCTGTTCTCTCTTCTGGCATTGCCTTAGTTCAGAGCCCTGTAACTTCTCCCGATCTTCCTCATCTTCCTGACTCAAGTCATTTTTTTCTTTTTTCATATCCCCATCCCAATTCATGTCCCCCTTTTGTCAAAATAGGCATATCTCACCATAGTCAACTCCATAAAATACCACTTCCTTCCAGAAAAAAAAAAATTCTGGTTACAGCAAAATAGAACCCTCACGTTTTAACTCCTACCAGTCCATCAAGTCTTTCATGCTTCCCCACATACTATACCATGTACCACCAGCCATGTCAAGGTACTGGTGGCTCCACCTGGGAACCAAACCCAGGACATTCTGCATGGAAAGCAGACGTGCTAACCACTACACAATGGAGCCATCCCAACATCTTACTTTTATGGTAGCCATGATGTCAAGAGACCCCACCAAGGTTTCCTCTGGCCTCACCTTCTTCTCCAGCTCTGCTGGTTTACCTACTCTTCTGCTCCCACCCTCCTTTCTAGTGGTTTCCCTTGTAACTATCCATTTCTTTTCCTTGAACTGCCTTGACTCTGCCCTTCTATTGTGTAGAAGAGGTTTTCTGAAGCCACCTGAAACTCAGGCTCAGAGAGGGAGACAGATTCTGCATCTGGGACCCATTGAGACATCTCACCAAGGCTAGGTCTTACTCTAGCAAAGATTTCTTGCAGCTGCCAAGATAACACTGTCTCCATTTCATTGTACAAGTAGAAACACAGCCCTTGCTTTTTCACATTTCAGTTTCATCTTATAAATCAAACCAGTGGACACTGTATTATTATCAGCATGGACAGAGCGTTCACCAGCCTGTATAAATATGAAACTCAACTTTTACTGAAAACATAATTCAAACCCCAAATGTTGCTTCATGTTATTTCATTAGGCTCTATGGATGGTTCAAATTGGAAAGTAAGCCATAGCCTTTCTCATCTCTTGGTGGTTTTTGATATATCCTTCAAGATAAGAAAGATGTGAATGCAGGAAGCAGATTATGAATAAACCTTTATACTTTTAAGTCAACAAGTTAATAGCATGTTTAAGCCAGAACTCCAATTAGTCAGCTGAGTCAACTGGGAGCTGTTGGCAGAGAAACCTGGAAAAAGAATGTGTACTGTGATTTGTGGATTTGTCCAAATATCTAATATAAAGTGAGCTTTCAGAACAAAATGAACTACTTCCTTTTCAGGAACAAGTTGTTCCTTAGAAAATCAGTAAGTTAGAGCCATTTTGAAAGCCATCTTGATTTTTTTTTTTCAGGATGCTGCTAAACAAATTGAATTTGAATTTCCTAAAAGATTTTTAAGTATCAGGATCTTACTCTTTACTGAATAACTTACACAGGAGAAACAGTCAAACAAAAACTACCAGTTAAGGGAACTTAATATTGAAATGCATTTTTAAAAGCTGAAGAAGAGATTGCAGTGCCTATTCAGAGCACACCTAGATGACACCGTGAAATGGTGGCATTGAACTCCCTCGTTATTAGGTTGTCCATCAACATGTTTGTATATCTGTAGGAGTCCTTGAACGTTTGCCCTTGAATTACAGTTATTTGTGTACATATTTTATCTTCTATACAGAGAGGTAAACTCCTTGAAAGAATGAGCCACATCTTCGTCATCTTCACATTCACTGGCACTGCCTAGATCGCTTAACATAGTAATTCACAGGAGCTGTATTTATAATAAATTTATTCAGTCAACATGTATTAGGCATCGTGCTATCCATAAAGATTGACAAATAAGACAGAAGATCCCTCCCCCACAGAGCTAACTTTGTAATGAAGCAGGAGAAAGAAGTAGACTGTACATTCATAACAACATATAAATAATAATAGTATCAAAGAAAGATGATTGTGATGTTATGAATGTCAACAGAGAAATAGAAAAGGGATTATGATAGAAACTAGGTTGGGATCACATTCTAGGGTTAAAGTTAGAGTTAGGGAACGGTGGTCAAATAAGACCTCCCTGACTGAGGAATATTTACACAGGTCACTGAACACAGAGAATAAAGTGCAAAAATCTTGTGGTGTCACAAGCGAAAGTGTCCCAAGCAGAGAGAAAGACCATGAAGCATTCTGGGGGTACAAAGGAGTCTAGTATGGCTGAAGCTTCATGAACAATGGAGAGAATGGTGTCAGGTAGCCCGGAACCAGAAAAATGTAGGACCACACAGGTTATCATAAGGAATTGAAATTATATGAATCATTTCAGTAAGGATATATACTTTATAAAGATTGCACTGCCATATAATATAAATTTTTTATATACATTACAATGAAATAGAGGAAAAGATTTAAAACATGGAGACTGGTTTAGAGGCTGTGACAGGAGTGTATGAAAGAGGAAAGAAATGTGTCTTAGATCAGGAGTGGGGGCAGTAAAGATAGAGAGAACGATATACATCTGGAGTAGAATGCAGGACCTCACAATAGATTACATTTAGGGATGAGACAAGAGAAAGTGTCAAGAATAATTGTTTTGCCCAAGAAAATGGATAGATGAACAAGATTGGGAGATGAATAGACTGCAGACATGAAAACTAAGAGTTCCGTTTTGGACGTTTTAAGTTTTCAATAAATAATTAGTCATCCAATTGGAGGTGTCAAGTAGACAGATTCATGAGTCTGTAGCTCAGGACAGAGTTTTAGTGTAGTGATTGGTATTTGGGAGTGTTCAGCCGTAGGTGACATTTAAAATGGAAACTAAATAGAGGCCACTTAGAAAGTGAGTTTTGGGAAAGAAGAGCGGACAGGAGGAGAGAGGAGGGGAGAAGAGAGGAGACGGCGTAGGTCTCTGAGGCATTCCTTACCCTTGCGGCCCAGTGGGGGATGAGGAGCCAGTAACTGGGCTGGAAGAAGCCGCTGAGAGAGGGAGGGAAGAAGCACAGCACGTGGTGCCAGGCAAAGGGAGAAGTGTGCTTATGTGCTGACTTGGCTAATTCAGGTAAATCCTAGATTATGATGACTTGCGTGTGTTCTAGGTAAATAGTCGCTGAAGTTTTAAATCCCTGAATAGTCTTTCGGGCCTGATTACACTCAGAGTGACCGTCACGATGGAGAAATTTTCCACCACTACCTGTCTGACATTCACTTTCTGAAGGCGATTCAAAAGTAAAATAAAGCCCTAAAAGACATATATTTGCGCCCAATTATGCATCTCAACTGCAAAGTAAATAAAATATAGTTTTAGTGCCCACCAGGAGATATTTTTATCAGCGAACTATCATAGTCTGCGAGGCAAGGGGTTGACTTCGGATGAGGCATTTATTTTATCCTAACAATAAGACCTCACTGTGTTATTCCTGCCAGGAGTTTGGGTGACACCTCAGCACATTATCATCAATTCGACAGCGGTGGAATTAAGCTGGAGGCCCCCGGAAAAGCCCAACGGCCTCATTTCTCAGTATCGACTGAGCCGCGATGGAACCGTGGTTTTCCTGGCGGCTGCAGAAGAGCATCGTTTCACTGATGCAAACCTGGAGCCCAACAGCAGGTAGACGAGAAGCAAACTGCCCACCACACAGCTAGAGATTTAGATTGTTCAGGGCTGGAAACGAGTATATGTCCAATGGAAACAATATTAAATTAATGAATTAATTAATGCCGTCATTTATTAGCCATTTGATAGCTGACGATACCTTTTGAATTTATTTCAGGTGTCAGTGATTCAAGTGCTAACTCATTACGTTAGTCTCCAAAGTAGACAAAATTCCTTTAAAAAAAAAAAGGGGGAAACATGCATATATAGTCTTTTGCATTAAATAAAAGACTGAAAAATTTAAAATATATAAAATATTAAAAAGTATTAAATTTAAAAATTACCTACAGAAACATATATTTCTCAACTGGCAATCAAAGAAATTTAAAGAGTTTTGTTACACATCAGCTACCTTTTCTTCTGGTGTAATGTTTACTCATTACACTGTGTATAGACATGAGTGATTGTAAGGAAAAAGGTTCCACATATTTGCAGTTCATTCCCATTACTTCTCAGTAGAGACAAAATATATCTTAGGTCAACAGCTGTTTTATTGCAGAGGGTAAAGATCAATTTAGTTTTATTGTGGAGAATTGCAGATCAATTTAGAAACATCTTACTCTAAACATATTTCCTTAAACTCTTAACTCACTTAGAAATAGAGAAGATTCATTTGAATCCTCCACAGTCCACAAACACGTTCCAAGAATTTCTTGAAATCGCTGCGAAGAAAGCAATGAATTACTAGAAGGTTAAAAATAAAGTTGGGAGGGGCACAGAGTGGTGGTGAAGAAGCAATGCTACCAGTGTGGAAAAGTTTCTAAACAGGGAGCAAAGAATTGGCAATTTTTTTTCCAACTTAGGACTCAGCAATAGACAGAAAGCCCAGCAATCATCATTCAGTTCTCTTGTGCACTGCCTTATCATGTTTTTTTATATATATATATAGATATATTTACAAGTTGGAAGCCACGACGGGAGGTGGCAGCAGTTCTAGTGATGAATACATTGTACAAACACCTGTATCGACACCACAAAGAATCCGGCCTCCATGTAATGTCACAGTAATTGGGCCTTATTCCATATTTGTAGCTTGGACCACACCAGGTAAAGAAATAAAGTGTGTGTGTGTGTGTGTGTGTGTGTGCGTGTGTGTGTGTGTGTATGTATGTATGTGTATGTATGTATGTATGTATGTATGTATGTGTGCACGTGCATGTGTGTGTCTGTGTTTAAAACATTTTAGGGAAAAATAATTAGAAAATTGGAAACAAGGATAGAAATGTGAATTTGGTAAATCTGAAGGAATTAACCTGTTTCCTGGACAAATATAAACAAAATAATCCAAAACACACCCCTGAATGTATGTATGCTTAAGTACGTATGTACATATGTATAGATATAGATGTAGATTTGATGATAATGACATGTAGATACAAAGCTATAGGCTCTTCTATCTAAGCAATACTTTTTTTCAAGGACCAGAGCTTAAAAATCTGTTTTCTTATTCATATATATCAGAGGTAAGTCATACAGGTCTGAATTGCCTTGAATAGTCACGTTTCTGGAGCCCTGTACATTGAATCATCACGTGATTCCCTCTCTATTATGCAGTGAATGGGAGATCCAGGAAGACGACAGCCTGCCTCCCCCTTGGGCTAGGACTAGTTATGGCAGCTGAATTATGCCTCTCTAAGCGTGTAGCCTTCATTCAGCCAGTTAGTCACCAGCAGGTTGCTCTCATACTTTAGTGCATTGTCATATTTTGATGTAAGCACCATCCTCAGGTAAAAACGCCGACTGCATTAACACTATGGCATAAGAATGAAGGAGTAAAGTCAGCTTCCTCTGTCTTTTAACGTAAGGCACATATAGAGGTTTTATTCCAGTAAAATTTAAAACTGATTGAGGTGTTAAAAGCACGTCAGAGATTATGTGAAATTTATTTTCCATATCTAGTCTGAAGATGAAATTGAAGCATGAAATTAAAACAAACCCTATGGTCCCCATAAGTTTAGCCACAGTGTTCAACAGGGTGCTAAAAATAATGGGTTCACAGGCATTTGCTCGTCATTGGGCCCATTCCATTAAATCATCTGCAAAGACATATTTTTCATTGAAATGAACAGTTACCTCAGTCAACACAGGTAATATAGTCATAAAGATAATGTAAAGGCCTACTGTATATTTGAAAAAAAAAAACTTAAATTCTTAACTAATCACTGTCCGATGTCATAATCTAAGACAAAGACAAAAGGATCTTTTTCTGGTCAAATTCTAAGAGCTTTATAAGCAAATAACAATGTAAATTGCTCTAAGATATTAAATATAAATGATTCCGTTCACCTTTGTTTTAAAATAAATATGCGACATATTAAGTTAAACAAAACGTGAAGGAATAATCAATAGTGGTGGCTTGTGTCCTTAAGTACTGTAACCCTTATCTGAGTTTGAGGAGCATAGATGTTCTTGAACTCTGTTCTTAATTTCAGTGGATAGAAACATCTGCAGTAGAAAATACGCAAACTGACCTATCCATTTATAAATTGATTTCTCCTTTCACAGAACAGCATTGGTTTCTTGTGATCTTTTAGCAAATTCCTCCTTGGCATTTTTATAGCACTGTGGTGTTTTTTTTGTGCCACAAAGTAAAGTAAGGCATAATAGAGCTGGTTTAAGACCAAATTCAGCCTCTTGACTGGAGACTTCTCAGATTCAGAGCACGGTGTTTGCCCATCCAACGATGAGGGAAAGTCTGGGATGATAAAGTTGATAATTTCTTAGCCGTGTGGTCAGGAAGTTTTATAGTTTATCAAATTACCTGTCATTTTAACATTATTACACACATAAATGGCCATCACTAATCTGAAGACTTCACACTGAGTGAGGATTGGAAAATATTTCTTTTATGGTGACTAAGGTAGGATGAATGAGACAACCAGGATTCATATCCCACTAGTGACACCTATTAGGTTACCTTAAACAAGTCAGTTTTTTCTCTCTGAGTCTCAGTTACATCCATCTGTAAAATGGAGAGAATAATAGTACCTATGTGTAAGGTCACTGTAAAGATTAACTGAGATCATGTATATAATCAGCATTATCTGCTTTAGAATATTCTGTAGATAGTAATGGTTATTTTCAGGTAATTATTTTTGCCTTTAATTATTTGTTATGTTAAATATATTTGCTCCAACATTTGTTAGGTCCCAAGGTCCCCATTTTCAAAATGATAAAAGTGTGTATTAACAGGATTCTTTTAGTAAATTTTTAAGACTTTTTTCAAATTTCTCAGCATTTTTTCATTTTTTTGTTTGACATCGTATTTTTATGTCTAATGTGTAATGTTTCATTTAGAAAGGATCATTGTGAAATAAAACATAACTTTTGTTGTTTTACTATAACCTTAACTCTCTCTACCTCAAGCTTTATAGAAATTGTTTATTCTAGCCCAGCCTAGGAGATATTATAGAAATGCTTTACCCACTAACTCTGACCATATAACCAATGGTTAATAAATCTATAATATCCAGACCTGTCAATCTTTTAGTTTCAGATGCACAAAATCTATTACAGAAACCCTGTAACATATAGAAAGATTAAAATCTTAAATTAAATTTTTTTTTTCTGGTGCCTAGAAGGATTTTGAACTCAGTAAACAGGCAGATGATTTTGACTTGTGTATAATCTACAGTTGATTTTATTGGAAAGTACCTCATGCTGTGTTTTGATTTGGATAATAAAAACATTTTTCTGTTCCTGCATAGTCACAAATATATATTTTAAACAGAAGGAAAACAAACCTGTTGTAACAGTAGGTTATTTATTTGCTCACAATCAAGAGCTTTCTAGCTTTCTCAGTATTCGTCATAGCTCCCCACTATTACATCACAAGCATGGATGAAAAATGGGCCAACAGTTCATACCTCTAGTTTCTAAACCTGATTGAACATTAAAATGACCTGTAAAGTTTGTACAAAGACAAAGTCTCAACCCCAAGTCTGCTGAGTAAGAATCCCCTCGGAGGGAAGCGAGGAGTCTAGATGTTTTCTAAAGCTCCCCAAGATGATTTTAATGTGCTCCAGATTTAGAAACCATGGATTACCCACCCCAAGCAAAAGTGGTCAATTACAATAATATGCATCAATAGTACTTGTTTATATTTGCCATCTGTTAAATTCCTATGTGCCGAACACTTTGATTAGCACTTTCCCTGCTGTATCTCTTAGTTCATTCTTACATAAACCCTCAGAGAAAAATAATAGTATCACCATATTAAGATCAGATATGTGAATCTCGAAGAAGTAACACAGTATCCTCAAGGTCACACAACAGAGCTAGCATCCATATTCAGGTCTGCTCCTGATAGCAATTCCTTCCTGTCTTTAGCTTAACTCCTAAATCCAAATCAGACTTCTTATTTATTGTGCAAACTCTCAGATTTATGATGGAGTGACTTTGCTTTTTGAAATAGTAACCCGAAAACAAAACTAGGTATTGATGAACACCAAATTATTGTGGAAGAAAAATGTTTTTTGATGAGCATGTGAGACCAGAAGAATGCGTTGTAGAAAATGGAGAGTCCCTGATGGGAAAATATCTACTTATCGTTCTGTGTTGGGTCTTGAAGGAACAAGGAACCAGGAGGCTTTATGGACCCATCTGAAAGTCTAGAATGAACAGACACGACTTAACAAAACTAGAGTCCAGGTGAAGAAAGGTTTTAATCAGATGGAAGAAGGAAAGAAACATTTCTCAAATTATCTCCAAAATCAGAGATTATTTAAAGACTATTTTAAAGAATGATAGACATTCTCATACCTCCCAGGTAAATCTTGGTTCGCCTTATCTCATTATTACCTGAACAATGTCAATAGTATTATCAAAACACTCTAAGCTCTAGAAAATCAAGATTGCAACTCATTTGTATATCATTTATTCCTCCACATCAGAGGGTATGCAAACACCGTATCTTTATAAAATGTTTGCTTAATTAATTAATATAGAAACAAAGTGGTAAGCTTCTAAAATATATCATTCAGGCAACTATAAATAAATTTTCAGCTTTTTGCTACTTAAAATTATTAAAACACTTGATTTTTTTTATAGAAGCCCATCTCTCCCTCCACCTACCTCAACCCTATACACACACACACACACACATACACGTGTGTATGTGTATGTATGTGTGTGTATAAAGCTCCTTCTTTAAAGACAAAGAGGACGAATACACATATTTTCCAAAGGCTATGTATTGTCTTATGGATGCACCATTTCTTTCCCCTATCTCAGAAAAGGAAATACTGGTTTCTATGTGGACTACTCTCCCCCTATTTAGTTTCCCTGTTGGTCTGAACAGTTGCACAAATGTCTTTGAACTTCCTGTTTCTCTTCTATGAAAAGGGGTCTTAACGGCCTAATTTGCATCACTGTTATGTGATGCCAGTGAGAGAACATTGTAAAACATTTCACAGGCACTGGGTAGATGTTGGCCATTATTCAGATCTATAGACAACGTAAACCAGCTTAGTTTATTTCCAAATATTACTCCTCACCTTTAACCAGCTCTGAACTTGGGTCAGGACTTAAACATTCATACGAAAGAGAGCATGTATATGTTACCTAAATGGGTGAAAATTTTAAGAAAATGAAGAAGCAAAACCTTCATAGAACATAAATGGTTTATTCAGAACAAGAATGGAGCTAGATATTCCTGCTGTTTGAGAATCTAAATGTTCCAAGTTATTTAAACTCTGAAGGTAATAATGAGCCTTTCTAATTTATCAAGGCGATGACTATATTTCGGACTATCTAGCCCTTAATCATGTTCTAATTAAAAATGTCATTGCATTGAACACACACTTTTTCTCACTAAAGATGGTGAGTTATTTAGGCGTAATGTGTAGTATTGAAATACTGGTGCTTTTCCTTTCACATTTATCTCTGAGTCCATTAAAGAAAAAAATTGGCAACAATTCTTCTGAGAAATCATTTCGATTAATACTGCTTAGGAATATAAATGTTTTTTATTAATCAAGTTTTGATTAAAGAATAGCTAGCCATAATATGGCTTATCTATAGATATTAGGCATCTTGGCGTTCAGTTAGCTCATCTGCTGCAGAGTATTAGATCAGATACTATCCATTTAAGTCAAAATTGGCATTACAGATTTCTAAGGAAAGGAATTAGTATTGCATTAATGGGAATGATTCACATGGCAACTACTTTGGTTTTCTTATAAGTGCAATAACCAAATGACAGGCAATGGTGAGTTTTAGAAGAAATTTAGACTTTATTTCAATGATTTGTGGTTTACTATATAATTTTGTGTGTGTGTGTGTGAGAACACAAGCTCTACTCTCTAAGCAAATGTCAATTATAGGCTACAGTATTATCAGCTATAGCCTTTGTGTTATACGTTAGATTCTCAGACCTCATTCATCTTATAACTAAAAGATTGCACCCTTTCACCAACCTCTCCCCATTCCCCACATCCCCTAGCAATCACCATCCTACCTTCTGTTTTCATGAATTCAACTTTTTTTTTTTTTTAGTAATTCCACATATAAAGATTTCTTTCTTTTTTAAGGCTGATGAATATTCCATTGTGCATATATCATATTCTCGTTCTCTGTCCATGTGCTGATAGACACATAAGTTGTTTCCAGACTTTGGCTGCGGTGAACGTGTCAGTTGCAGGCATCTCTTCAAGATAATGGTTCCGTTTCCTTTGGGTCACATACCCAGAAGTGGGATTGCTGGGCCATACGGCAATACTGTTGCTAATTTTTTTGAGGATGCTCCATACTATTTTCCATAGTGGCTGTATCAGTTTACATCACCAGCATCGTCCTACGAGGGTTCTCTTTCTCCACATCCTTGTCAGCATTTACCTCTTGTCTTTTTGATAATAGATACCTTAATAGGTGTGAGGTGATATCTCATTGTGGTTTTGATTTGCATTTCCCTGATGATTATTTATGGTGAGTAATTTTTAATATCCCTATTAGCCATTTGCTTATCTACTATGGAAAAAAAAAAGTCTATTCAGGTTCTTTGTCCATTTTTTAATTGGGTTATTTATTTATTTATTTTCTGCTATTGAGTTTTACGAGTTCCTCGCATATTTGAATATTTTATCAGATATGTGGTTTACAAATATATTCTCCCATTTCATGGGTTGCCTCTTCATTTTGTTGATGGTTTCCTTTGATGTGCAGAAGCTTTTTTTATTTTGACTTAGAACCAATTGTTTATTTTTGTCTTTGTTGCCTTTGCTTTTGATATTTACTTTATTAAGTTTTAACGTGTACTAGACATTCTTCCAAGAGATTAACACATATCTCATTTAGTGTATATAATCATTTAATGTCCTATTGTTGTCTCTGTTTTACTAATGAGAAAAGACAGTTTAGATGTTAGGTATTAGTGCCAACCCACAATGTGACTCCAAATTCTTGGGTCAATTTTACTGTGCTATATTTTCTCATTATTTTTTTTCTAAAATTTCCAGGAGCAAAGGATTTTTTTTCTGCATTCTACTACGATACAGGTCAAAAGCTAAAAAATAAAAATAAAAAAAATACAGTAAATATAGCAAAAATGAATGGGGACAAAATAATTCAAGGGCAGTCCATCCAGTAACCCAGTAGAGTCATTTTATTTGTAGGTTAAAACTTCATTTGCCTGTGGGTAGATTGCTTTATCTATGCATTTTAACTAACATGAAAATGTTTACTGAATCCTACTCAGGGGCAAGACACCCTGAAAGTTATAGAAGAGAATGAGACAACATCCCTCTTGCCAAGAAAACTACTGTCTGTTGGGTAGAGCACATAAAATAACTAGTATACAAACTATGTAAAATTTCTATACAGTTTGTGTGGATCGTGTTTAAGAGGGTCCTGTTTCACGTCCATACCCACAAAAGGACATAACCAAGATATCCTCGCTACACAGAGGAGAATTTAGGCTGATCTGTTAAAAGCATTATGTGCAGCACAGCCAGTGTTTTGAAGCAAATGCAGCTATCAATCCGAATTAATAGTTTTCTCTTAGAGTCGTTCCTGCTTCAGCTCCTAAGAAAAGATTTTTAAAAAGCATTGTTTGATTGACTTGTCCCATTGTAAAGTATTCACCTGCTGTGAAATGAAGCCACGGAGAGAAAAAAAAAAGTTGAATAATTTAACTTTTTTATTTGTAAAGATAATCAGGGTTTTTCTGATTACATCTTAACTTCATAAATGTTAAATAACCTATCAGCGTCTAGTTGTTGTAAATTATGAAAAGGAGCATCGCAAGGAATATTAACCAACAGAATCCTTGTTCTTTAGTGAACAAGAAAATGTGTTATGGCAGCTTGTCATTGTGCGACTGGTAACTTTGACACCAAATAACAAAACTGCCATTTGCACTTAGGGTAAATTGGTTCACTTGAGCTTCCACTGCTCCTCTCGGTCTGACATAAATTTATGAACCCGGGAACTAACCAAGTCGTGTGGTTTCCCGGCTGACTTGAACAAATATGCCCATTTCATTTCATTTAGTCGTCAGAATACCAGGGGGCTAGGTCGGCTCAGACTCGCTGCAGATGGCAGAGGGCTTGCAGGCACACAGCAGGCTCTCGTGTCTCAGCCCTGTGAATTGTGACAGTGGAGGGGCCCTCTTCCTCCATGCATGTCAGTGTTGAACATGTTCACAGCTTCGAGGAGCATTTTCTTTTTCAACACTTTGTAGGTGTATGCAAAGGACATCTGTTTCCAATGAACCGGGATGTGAAAAATCTATTTTCCAGGTTCATGCTTTGCCCGGCCATGTTTTAACCTAGACTGAGATCGTGTCTGAATCTGAAATGTGCTAAAAATGCACTGTTGTCCCCTTGGGGTCCTGTCCTTTGAACCAGAGAGGTTGCTGAAAGCAGACCAGTAGGTACAAGCTGAAGACAAGTGCAACCTCAGACACACTTAAAGGGAGGCCACTTGAAATTACCACTGACAACGAAAAATAGGATATTTCCCTAGGAATACAATTTGATTGTATCCAAGTATAAATAAAAAAAAATAGATCACAAAACATTGTTATAAAGGTATTTACTAGAATGAATAGAAAATTTATTTGTAATTGAAATAGTTTTATATAAAAGTTGGGTTCAGGAGTGGTTGAGGGCACATAGAAGCATTGTCGTAGTTGTGGGATTTTTTTTTTCATTTTGTTCCATTTCATTTGATTGTGTAGAGATGTCTGTGATTTATTCAGCACTTCCTATGTTGTAGGAATCTACTAAAATGTTTTACGTATGTTTTCTTTACGAGGTGGCTGTTAGTTTAATTATACAGATGAAAAGACACATTCTCAGAAGTTAGTAATTTATCACGAATGATAAGGCCAGAGGAGGGATCTGATCTGTTTGACTCCACTTAATGACTTGTCTAGTTCAACGAGAAAGATGGCATACTTTCCAAATGTGCATTTGTCAAACTTTTCTACAAGATCTAGGAACAGAGTAGACAGAATAAACATTCATTCCGTCGACCAACAGTCGAGATGCAGCTTTGAGCTAAAATCTCGGCATTGGGACTGCACTAAAGAGGAGAATAAAGCCCCCGACTTTATGAACTTAACATTCTAGTGGTAGTAAATGAGATCATGTCTGCTACTTTGCATAAAATAGAGACACAATGAAATGGCTACTCTTGTTTTCATTATTGCCGCAACCATGCAATGACTTTCAAACTGGTACCCTTATCTCCTGTCTCTCACGTTTGCAATCCAGCGTTTGTCTACCAATAGTATTATTTGCCTAAAAAACAGGTTAGATCAGGTTAGCATCTTCAGAGTCTCCCTGTTGCTGTTTATGCATGAAGCCCTAATTTCTGGAAGAAATAATTGATAAAATGTAGAGGCCACTTGACTCTGAGAGTGAAGAAAGCAGGGTCTACTGCAAGAGTCTTACTCTGAGGGTCTTACTGAGGCTCTTACTCTAAGGCCTCTGGCGTTGGGAAATGGAGAGAGGGTAACCTATAAAGAGTACAGGTTTCTGCCCATAAGATGTAGTAATTCTGTTTTGAACCTGTTGAAATTAGGTTTGAGTGAAGTAGGCTATTGAAAATACAAATCTGGAACTAGAATTTGTAGTTGTCAATCCCTTCACCTTACAAGATTGTCATGAGGCTGTAAAGCATAGAGAATATATAGCCAGTAATATTGTTATGACTATGTATAGTGCCAGGAAGGTACTAGAATAGTCAGAGGAATTACTTCATAAACTATATAGATGTCTAACCACTATAAAAACATACAAATATGAAATGCAGAAGAGATATAAAATCAGAGATAAGAATTTAGGAGTCAACAATATAATAACAGTCACTTAAGCTACTAGGACAAATTCAACAGATAGTTTAACTTGGATGCTCTATGTTTAAAATAAAAATTCTTGGTCTGGGTTCAGCATGACCTAGTACCTTTCCAAAGGAAGCCATTGATCAGTCCTTCTGGCTGTGATCAGTATTTCCTTCAGAGACTCCTTATTTTCATCTGTCCCACACAAATTCCTGAGCATCTCTGGCTTGTACTAGCTCTTCCGCCCCTTATATATTGGGGCTCTATCTAGAGAAAGCAGGACTACATTTCATTCTTCAGACCTCGTCTCTCATGGGTTAATGAATTCTGCACTATAGATTTCATTGTTTATCTAGCAGACATAAACTTAAGTACGACAAAGGTAAATAATAAAACCTACCTATGTTGCGAGTATCAGGCCAATGAGAAAATTTAGTGGAAAACTTTATTATTTTCTTCATTCAAGGCTCATACTGTCTCCTAGAACAAGTGTGCATGTTGTTCATGAGCAAATCAAATCTATAGGCTTTTAATTATATAAGTAGATTGTGAGGAGGATGAATTAAAAGGACCTTCTTTCTTTAGGTAGCATTGTGAAAAAATGACAGTTTTTGAACCAAAATTTTATATGTATTTAGGTCTATAAGTCTCACTGACAGAGTGGACTGTCCTGACTCAATAATTAATGCACTGGCGATTCTCTGGGTAGACCGTGATTTGGGTGCTTTATGGGCTGTTATGTCAAGGACTCGTGTCAGACTCCATGCGTACACAATGCCTACAGGAAAATTACTGTCACAAAACTGGTGGTTTTCTTACGTACTTTGAGAGAAAGTAAGCCTAGGAAAAAATATATGACAGCGTTTCTAATTGCCTTGTATTTGTTAAGAAGCAAAATGTGCCTTCATTTTTATTTGCCTGGAGAGTGTATCTTTGAATAGAGATAATTTACTTCATTTGTTTTTGAAAATGGGTGATGTCCGTTTCTCACTTTTGGACTATGCATTCTGATGTTTCCCAGCTTGAATTTCATGTCATTATTAATTGTTGCATTAAGCAATAATATGCCTTTAAGTTACAAAAGTTTCAGTATACATTGTTCTTAAAATACAAACATTTGTTTGTTGACCATTCTGTGTAGCATACACATAGGTTTTTATTCTCTCTCTCTCTCTCTCTCTTAAGGGATCCTCATCTCCAAAATGCCTGTGGAGTACAACGTCTTACTCAGCTCTGGAAGTATAGCACCCCTCACCTTCTCCGTCGGTCACCGTCGATACGCCCTTCTGGAACATTTGGCTCCGTTCACACAGTATGAGATAAGGATACAAGCGTGCCAAAACGGTGAAAGTCTTTCAGACACTTGTCCTGGGCGTTTATAAGACAGTGTTTTATTTTTAAAAGTTCCGTGAAAAAGGAATAGGTTCTCAATCCAAATACAAAGACTAACATTTCCTTTCTATTTATACTGGACTATTTACCCAGAAAAATCAGAGCCTGGCATTGAGTGAAGCATTATGCATTTCTGCACATTAAATCATGAATATTTAAATATATTAAAATGGTAGTATTGCAAAGTCTTGTTTTAAAAGGCCCTTAAAAAAAAAAAAACCTAGATCACACAAAGGAATTATTGATAATATAATGCAAAATCATTATTACAAAATCTTCATAGCAAATGTAGTCACCTTGGTTCTACTTAAGTTTTATTCAGCGGGAGGGAGGGGAGATAGTGGGAGGGAGACATTATTTAGAAGCCAAGTTATACTCAAATAAATCGTATGTATTTTGAAGTACTCCCCTGAGCCCTATAACTCAGGTACATAAATTCACCTTGAGTCTCATGGTTTAGCCTAGAGGTTAGTGCATTCATCTTCAGGAAGAGCCTCTCTCACTCCCTTTCATTCCTCCAAATCTTACATAACACCCAGTTGTTAAGAAGAGCTGAACTGATAGTAATGTAGAGAGCAAATGTCTTCACCTTAGGTCAAAGAAATATACCGATCATATTCAACATGTGGTTGAAACTCCCATGTTACATGTCCTTGGAGACTTCTATTTTCAGATGAATATGAGTTCCCATAGTCGGTTAGGGGTGGGGGCCTGTGGCTTTGCTCTGCTTCATTCTGAAACTGAGAGTCAGTTTGCCCACTGCTCTCTGTGAACCAGACAAGCCATTGTAGTTTGAAGGATATCGTGCTCCCTGATCCAGTCTTCAACTAATCAACATGAAAGTAGCTTTGCATTAAGGTTCTCTTGATTTAAATGTAACATCAACCTCTGCATCTCTATGTCTCTAAAGGTATGCTATGAAGATGCAGTATCCTTCAGCTTAATTGTTTCTGCATATTGATGGGTGGTTATTGTTTTAAAATATTGGCAGAAAAATATGGTTAGGGCATATAAGATCTCTTACACACACACACACTTGACAGACTCAAGCATGCTATCCCTTTCTTGCTCGAATGACTGCATTAAACTAGAGAAAACTCTGTTCAGACATGCACATGCTTTATTGTCTGTGCCTGTACAAATATGTGCGGTTAATTAATGGAGTTTCCAACAATGATGCCCAACTTAAATATTCAGATTCTGTAGAGACTGACAGTACTAGTCTAAAATGTGTATAGATGTATCTACAAAAGTTCAGAGAAAATGACTTTCATGATACCTTTACCTTTTTTATACGCATCTATAACTCTTTCTCTGCCTGCCAGATTGCTAAAGGTCTCAATTTTTGTTTCAAGGAAACTGTGGCGTCAGCAGCAGGATCTTTGCCAAGACATCTGAAACAGCCCCGATGGATCTAAATTCACCTGTTCTCAAGGCATTGGGATCAGCTCGCATAGAGGTTAGATGGACACCACCCAAGAAACCGAATGGAGTCATCACCAGCTACTTCATTCACAGGTAACGTTGCCTGTTACTGTTATTTTTAATGATTTAAGAATGCGCACTCTTCCGGGACTGTGGAATCGAATGCATTTTCCATTTCCGTAAAGGAATGGGCGGAATCCATGATTTTTGGAGCACATCCAAGGGACTGAACGTGGTAGTGGAAATGTTTAGACATTATTCGGGGAAAAGAGTTAGAGCAACTGTGTGTCATGTTTGTCTGAGCCCTCTGTGAGAGAGACAGACAGACAGACAGACACGAGTCCTCGCCACGAAACAGCTCTACAAGTTGGAAAGTCCACAATCAAGGTGCGGGCAGATTTGGTGTCCAGTGAGAGCTCACCTCCGGGGTCATCAGGGGCTGTCCTTCCACTGAGTCCAGACCCAGTGGGACCAGTTGGGGGCCCTGTGTGATCTGATCACCCTCCAAACACCTCCACCTCCTCATAACATCACCTTGGGGTGAGAGGTCAACATATAGAGGAGAAAAGGTGGGCACACACATGCAGACCATAGCATTATCTAAGGTGAAGGAGACACGACGTAAGACGTTACAGCAGTGCATTGCGTCGGGCACACAGAGCTCAGCTCATTTCTTCTTAGCTCCTTGCTCCCCCACTTCAGCATCCTTCGTTAGTCCGTCCAGCAGCTTCATGCCTTCCCTCATGTGGTCCTACGCCCCGGACACAATGTGAAACAGCATAGGCTCCTCTTGTAACTCCAGATGTGGAAACCCAGTGATTCAGAGCAATGTTCAGTGGTGAGCTAAGGGTTTGTAGGAAAATTAGGAAAGGAGAAAGTATCACTGCATTTCTGGTTACGTAGATGGCACTGCCGAAAATGAGTGTGCCAAATTTCTTCTCCGCAAACCTTAATTTCAAGAATAGCATTTCTGATTTCAAACACACGTGGACGTGTAAAAATGGCTAATGCGAATTTACATTTTGCGCTCAGCACATCAGGGCGGGCTCTAAAATGCCCGTCCTCTTGGAATAGTTTTCTTTCACCTACTTAATGCTAATTGTATGAGAAAAGCACATCCAATTTCTATTCCGAATAAAGGGAAGTAAAGTATCTGTTACAGACCAGGACGTGGCTTCACTCTGTTGGTTTTGTAAATAAAGCTCATGATTACAGTGACTATTCCATGGCAGCTATAGAGAGGGAAAAAAACAGGAAGTATAATGCAGAAAGCCCGCTTCAATGAAAAATACTGTAAATTGAATTTGACAGCATTTGATGGCATTTGATTATTCTAGTCACAGCCAAACAATGATATAAAGAGTAATATGAAACAGAATGTGTTACTGCCTCGCAGACTCAGAAGCAATAAACCTTCCTCCAATGTGACACAATCACTTCACAATCATAATTGTGGCCTGTTTGATACCTCTGAGTACAGCAGAAGGGCACTGACTGACATAGATACATTTTGTTTTTTATTTAAAGTGAAATGAAAATGGCTCACTGGGGCTCCAGATACAATCATTATATTCACCTACATAGGCATGAATCACTTGGCCGTTATTTCAGCTGAAGTTTAAATGTGCTTAGACAACAACAATATCAAATTTTTCTTAGATAGCTGCAAAAAAAAAAAAAAATCAGAAATTTGTAAGGACAGAAATAGAATGTCGACGCATAGCTCTTTTTTATCCCGGGACTGCAGAGAGCCCCTTGAGTAGTTACAGCCACAGCCTGCAGTATTTCTGGGAAGGTTATGGTATGTAATTTCTGCTTCATCATTTGCCTTCTCTTTCTTCTCCCACCACCAAAGGAAATACACTTAGCTCAAACCAAAAACGGGGTTCGGCCTATGCAGATGCTTTCATTAAATTGCAGGAAGCCAACTTGCCAATCTCATCCTGGAATTGTTTGTCACTCCACTCTCTCCAGCGCCCCCAGATCATTTCTCCTCAGCGATCCCCTTCTGTTGTTAGTGATATCCTATTTAAAAAAGCGTCTGCTTTAATAAGGAGAGGAGATGTTTATGAGTCTAAAACTCAAAACAGAACAATAACCTCGTAAAGACAAGACTATCAACGTGATTGCTTCTGTTAGTTTACCTGTTAATTTGATACAGTGGTCCGCTCTTATTCGAGGGGACACATTCCAAGATGCCCCCAGTGGATGCCTGAAACCGCAGATGACCCCAACCCCTATATGTAATATTTTTTTTTCTATACATGCATATCCATGATAAAGTTTAATTTGTAAATTAGGCCCAGTGAGAGACTGTCAGCAATAGCTAATAATAAAACAGACTATGATAACAACATACTGTAATAAAAGTTACATGAATGAGCTTTCTCTCAATTCCCTTACGGTCCCACACTCACCTTTTCACTTAAATGAAGCACCGTAAGGCTTCTCTTGGGTTTATCGGAATTGCCGGCATCACTACTCTTGCACGTTCGGACCATTATTAAGCAAAAAACGGGTGACTGGAGCACACGCACTGTGATACTGAGACAGCCAATTCGATAACCTAGAAGGCTACTACGTGACTAATGGGTCGAGAGGAAATACGGTGGACAAAGCGACAATTCGCATCCTGGACAGAACAGAGCGGGCCAAAGTGAGATTTTATCACACCACTCGGAACGGCACACAGTTTAAAACTTATGAATTGTTTGTTTCTGGAATTTTCCATTGAATATTTTTAGAGCTCAGTTGGCCTCAGGTGACCGCAGGTAACTGAAACCACGGACAGTGAAACCGTGGGTGACGGGGACCACCGTAATTTTCTCAGGCTGCTTTGTTGATGGGGTGTGAGTTACAGAAGAGAAGAGTTCCCGTGATGGGGACGTTCGGCATTTTGCAGACCATTTCCCGACGGGCTGCAGACAGGGCCGTCCTGGGCACTCACTTTCTCTTCACGGTTGCTCCGGTTTTGCACACAAAGGTTCTTCAGCGCATCTTCTGTACCCTCTGTCTGTAACCTTGTAAATAGCAAAATCCACCCACAAAATCTAACTACCATCTGCAAAATCTCCCAAACACTTTTCCTGAGGAGACTTGTTTAGAAAACAATTGCTGGCCGAGGCCCAGGAGGCGACTCGCACATTCGCGCTTTTGTAAGCACCGGGAACCCAAAACACTCATGGGACTTCCTTTACTGCAACATCAGCTTTATTTTCGCAGTCTAGAACCCAATCCACAGGATCTCTGAGCTGTGCCTATGAATCGTGAAAGAGTCTTAGGCGAGGTTAAGTCTTCACATGTTTCTGAGATCTCCGTAGTCTCTTCCCCAGCACAGAGAGCTGGATGATTGAGCCTTCACAAAGCATTTTGTAATCACTTGTGTTTCCCTTATCTCCGCCATCAGCCGAGTTCGAGATCTCCATTTCTTCTCAAGCGTGCTGCCGGGATGACCTCTTCATGGCGTGACTGCCTTCTGTCACCCCGTTTCAGTGCAGCCTTTCTACACCTGACGGATTTCCCTTTGGGCACTAGTTCAATGACAACTTTATTTGCATCATGTGTTATATTTTACCCAGTGGTTTTTCATGTGCATCGTTTGATTTAATTCTCACGGAAATCCTAGGATATCATCTCATTCTGTCATCTCATATTATTTAAGGCAATTAACTCCAGTTTACAAAGTGACATAGAAACTAAGGGAACACAGGTATGTTTGCCCAAGGTCATTTAATTAATTGACAGGGCCAGAGCCAGCAACCTACCTCTCCTAACTACCGGTGTTTTGGGCTATTTATTTAAATTTGGAGTATTCTTAATATTATTCTTGAGGTGATGGTGGCAGTTTTATAATCTAAAATTGTTAGGAAAAATGCATTGAGTTAATAGAATTTTGTTCTAATCACTTTTCACGATAAACACTGAGAATTTCTGGCAGAGAATAAGGGGTAGGGAGCTCTTTAAAAGGTTATGCTACATCAAGATAATATGAATAGGAATGCCTTTTAAAATATATAGTTTCCGGTTTTAACATGTTTCTTTTCTTTGTAGTGCTAAGCAATATTAAATTAACTCTAGTTGGAAAAGTTGAAAAAAATGAGTGTAAGCATAAAATGGCCATTTGGCCATTCGGAGGGAATGGAAATTGTGACTTTCTTCAATACAGGAAACACTTCCAGTTAAATGAACAGTTGAAGCCTAAATTATAAATAAATTAAGAATCATTGTAATCTACTCAAGCTCCTCCACTCAACGTTTATTCAGACCTAAAGATATTCCGCTTTTTCATACCACAGATGGAATATTCACCTCACCATAATACCAACAGAGTATGCATGGGCTCTAGTTTTGATATGAATAAAACCTAAAGATGGATGAACCAATAACCCTTCTCAGGTAGTTGAAAATTTTTTTTGAACAGACTGCATTTTTCAGGTTTCAGAGAAGACATCTAAAAGGAATTTGATTTTTTGCCCTTTAAAGATCTCTAAAGAAAAGTCTTATTATGTCACATGTTATTCTCATTGATTTGCTTTTAGCTCTTTTTCTCTACTCAGATGCAAAACTTTTTTAGGTAAGGGCTTCATGTTTGTGCATTTCGACTCCTGGTACAAAGCCCAGTGCACAATAAGTGCTCAATAAAGTTTTGCTGATGAATATAAAAAAAATGGGCTTTAATTTGAAGAGTTATGGTTTGATCCAAGAAGAGAACATTCAGATAAAGAGACATAAGTGACCTGTGGGAAGTGAACTTTTAAAGACATCCTGGAAACAAATACCAAATAGCATTGCGCTGGGTAAAAGATGAGAACTCCAGGCTTCTCGCCGTGGTTCCTTCTCCGCTGCTATGCCGGCCTGGGCCCTCCCGCAGGCACAGCTCGTGGGTTCAGGAGCAGTCAGGGGCGTCAGCCTCAGTGTGCAAATGCTTTCAAGTCTCTGCTCGTGTCCCACTGGCCAGAGAGAGGCATATGGCCAAGCTCAGAGTGCATGTTAGCAAAAGACACAGGGAGATTTAAACAGATCGGTACCCTCACTGCAGCCCACACACCATAGAAGGAAAGACTCCCAATAACATCAGTTTCTAATAATTGTGTAAAGTGCGGTTCTCACTGTGCAAAAAATAAAACCCTGATCTAACTACAGGTTCACATGCACCACACACACATACACACACATAAACAAAGCTTCAGAAAAAGCACAGAAGTGTTAATAGTACTTACATATGTGCTTCTGTATTTTTATAATTTTAATTTTTAGATTAGTTTTTAAAAGTTTTTGCTTGCTTTTATATATTGCATGTGTTGTTTTTTTTTTTTTTTTAAAGAAAACATGTCTAGGAGGGACTACAAGGGAATGTGATTATGGATGATCTACCTTTTAAGATCAGCTAAATTTGCACATATAAATATAGCACTACATCTTTAATATGATATAGTGCCAGACCTCTGGTGTACTTATTCTTCCATCTGGTCTTCATTATGACACCAGGAAGAGACAGTTGAAAAATCGAGTTGCTAGCAAAATCTTCTAGAAAGCAATTTCTTAACTCACTCTCTCTGCAAACCTGGCCCTGACGTGTGCAGCCGTCCCTGATTGTCACCCTGGTTTCCTTTCAGGCGTCCCGCGGGCATCGAGGAGGGGTCCCTCGTGTTTGCCTGGTCGGAAGGAGCCCTTGAATTTACCGACACTGCGGACTCTCTCAGACCCTTCACGCTCTATGAATACCAGGTCGGGGCTCGTAACGCCAGGGGCTCCGTGGAGAGTCCGTGGTCATCTGTGCGGACCCTGGAAGCCCCGCCCCAAGATTTGCCAGCACCCTGGGCTCAGGCCACTGGCCCTCATTCGGTTCTGCTGAACTGGACAAGGCCGGAGTCGCCAAACGGCCTGATCTCCCTGTACCACGTGGTCTACCAAGAGCCGTCCAACCACCCGACCTATAACGTCTCCACCGTGCGCGCTTTCACGGTAACGGTGAGTGCTCAGATGCTCCAGAAATGGTGAAATTCGTTTTTTATGCAGTTTACCATTTTTCTTCACTTTGGGGTTAAATATATGAAAATCTTTCATGGGTGAGGAGAAGCACTGCAGTCTTTGGGGTAAAATACTGAGTATATGGGATATTGGAAGCCAGTTTGCAGATCACAATTAATTTGCATTACCTCAAGCAAATAAGTAAATGTCTCTTTATCTGATTTCCAAACCAATGAAATGGGAAGATTAAAAGTGTTTCTCTATACCTCATGGGAATGAGGCTCAGACAAAATGAGACAGAAATTTAATTTTGCTCTTTCTCAAAGAGCCAGTTGTATCACATATCGGTATCTAGGTGATATCATTCATATAATCCCTGGATGAATATAGGGATTATGTGAATGAAACAATATCTAGAGGTGTAGAAATAAATATCTCTAGATACAGTATGCAAGGTGATTGGCTCTTTGAGGAAGAAGGAAATGAAATTTCTAGGTATATCTATCTAGGCGTATAGATATGGATATGGAGATTACACGTACTGTAATTTAGTGGTGCTGTTTGTGGGTTGTCCCCCCTCTGGCCCACAACACGCCTTGATTCAGTTCACCTGGACTCTCTCAAGAGCTCTGCTTCTGCCTGCGATCGCCTGATGATGTTCCATGAGAGACACAGACACAGGGTGGTCCTCGTTTCAGGGAGCTCTTATAATATTGCAGAGACGAGAATGGCACGTATGAAGAAGTGAGAGCGGTCGTGGGTTTCAGCCTCTACTGCTCCTCACCCTGGGATTCAGATCCCACACTCACTGCCTACTAGCCGTAAGCCACACCGCAAGAGAGAATAATGCCATATCCCAGAAATGTTAGGCAAAAAAATAAAAATAAAAATAAATGCCCTGAGAAATCAGCAGCAAGCCCTCCTGTGAAGAGAGGAGAAAACTTTGTGCTCTTAGGTGTTAAGTCCATATGGTTTTCGAAATGTGCCACAATCTTAACATGAAAACTCCTCCTAAAAGGAAAAAAAAATGAACGGACTGCATAAAGCATTATTTTCAAAGATCAAATCCTGTTTCTGTGCTCCCAATTTAGACAGCTCAATTTACATGAAGCTTATCTTAGAGAGTATAACATCAAAATATCTAAATAATACTGGGCAAATATATTTTAATGAAACTCCAGAAGAATCTCTATAAAAATGCATAGTTTTAAACATCATGTTTTCTCAGTACCCTTACGCTTAATTCTCTCGTATGACCGAATAATAAGCAACATGTGAATGAAGGGATGGCATTTTAAAAATATTTCAGAATCAGTACTTTATTTTTTATTTGACTTTTAATTATCTTTGTACATCAAGGTCCTTCGTGTTGCATCTTCTAAACCCTTCATTATATAAGCATTAGAAGCAGTGTTCTTAAGTGTAGAAGATCTATTTTAGTTGATATATGGAAATATATTACTTATCGTATCCTCGGAATTCACGTTCTCAACCTCTTCCCTGAAAGTGAAAACCAAAACAAAGTAAACATACTGGACGAGAACTTTCTGAATGAGACAGCTTCCTTCAAACACATTTTATTGAAGGCATTGATGTTGCAGTGATTAAAACCTGATCTTTTAAAATGTGATTTTCAGGGTCATGAGCCTAAACGTTGAATCTCCCAAAACAGATTCATGGCATCTCCCTTGTGGAATGGTCTCTGAGTCACCCCTTCATAGCCGTTTCACTTTACAACACGAGACACAAGGTATCTGATGACCTCTGTTCTCTATCTCACTGCTAGGTTCTGTTTTCATTATACTAAATAGTTTCTAGAAGAGAGGAGGCCTGTGGCCCCACACTTTAAGTGTCATAGGGCCCTTTGCCCACGGGCCCTCCAGGCTGACAGCCCTATTTCACTTGCCATGTTCCATGTTTCTAAAGATTAATCATTTAGAAAAAGGATTAATCCTTTAGCAGTGCTTAAGAGGGAAGCTATGATAATCAAGAAACTCATGTTTCTGCTTACTGTTGGAGTTTAAGTGTGTGCATGTGTGTGTATGTGTTCATGTGGCCCCCAAAATCTCAGTCTTTTTTCCTGAGAATCCCCCCAAGAGAAGACTTTATTGGGTTCATCAGGAAAGTCCCATCAGAGGTTTTTAAGTAATCGAGGACATCTTCCACAGAGCAGTAGGGCTAGTGTCTAGTAATTCTGGTCACGAGGCCAAGTGTCCACGTCAGGAGGCCACTCTGACTCGTTATGGACTGACGACTTTGAAGGAAGTAGTCAGAAAAACAAACGATTGTCTTCGAATTTCATCCATTCCCACATCCCCGAGATGAGTGTGTTCCGCCCTTTTTTAAAAGCTATCTCAAGAGGGAGGTTCTGGTCAGTCACCATCAGAGAAGCATGTCCCTTCGGTCCTAGCAAATCCCTCCTCCCATAGTTTAAGCCGCTCTCTTTTTGTTTATCGCGGCACTGACTTTTTCTGGTGCAGCAGGTCTTCAGGTCAAAAACAGATTATCGAGGATGCAGTCCAATTTGGCAAATAGTCATTAAGCACTATGTTCAATATGTCAATACTCAATACTACATTCAAGTCTGTTTATGAAGTCTACCATGAGGCTGTGTGCTCATGCAGAGTGAAGACGGGGGGTGAGAGGCGGGTGATGGGGTCTCAGGCACACATTTTTATGGGTGATGGGGTCTCAGGCACAGATTTTTAGGCTTTAAGTGTCGTTGCTTCTGAGTTTCTGCTGCTCATGCTATGATGATGCCCTTACATCGTTCTCCGAGTGCCTTCCCAGCTCTGTTTACTATTTCTCTCATTCCCGTACTGGCTGAACATCTTCACTGTCTCCTTCCAATTCTGCACCTGCCCTAGGAAATCTTTCAGGTTTTTGTTTCATAGATGACTTTGGCGGAAACTCTCCGGAGCAAAGGAACTATATTTTCGATGAGTAAGACACAGAATTAATTCTTCCCTACACTCTCAGAGTTACAATTCAATCCATAGACTTGCAAGAGATCCCGCTAAGTCCCCTCATTTCGTCTCTCATTTCCTGGGATCCCTTCTCTGCAGAAGGGGCCACCAGTAAGCTGGCCATAGTGGAGTGCCATCACGAGCTTGTCCCAGAGTCCTCCCAGCGTTGTTTATAGACAGGTGGACGTTGCTGGGAGAGCCGCATCAAACAGATGCAGTGGATGCATGAGTCCTCCCGATGGTGGCAGCGGATGGAGAACTGGCAGTGGGGGCGCTCCGCGGGGGTGGAGAGCATATGTGTTGGCAGGAGCAGCAGCAGCAGCAGAGGCAGCAGGAGAGGAGAAGTGGAAAGAGTGTGGGTTGTAATGAATGTATCACTAGCGTCTCTCTCCCAACCTCACGAAAAGCTTCATCTCCCTTTGGGCCTACGTAGGTTCTTCTTAGGGGAAGACAGAAAGGTCTAGATTCTTAGGGCCTCTTCAGACTAATACCCGCCACTACGGAAAACCAGCTTCAGGTAGAAACCCATAACCTCTCTTCCCAGTCAGCGCCGTGATGAATTGTGCAGCTTCGGGAGAGAAACTGCGTGTAGCCTCGCTTGGCATTCGAGAGTTCCATGGTGGCGTTTGCAGGGGACGCTCCTGGCGAGGCTGCCACCTTTCAGTTTGTTTGCTTCCTCTCACTGGCAGCTGCCATCACACTGGCAGGAGTGACTTGGGATTCAAAGGCGAAGGTGGTTTACCCATTCGTCTGTGCTCTGAGTGCCTCCCTGCCTACCCCGCAGGGCTACGAAACATCAAGCCCAGATCGCACATTTGCCCACGAACCTGAAAGATGGATGGTGCTTCGCCTCATGTGTGGGAACAGGCGTACGGGCTGAGGGGTAAGCGCGCGATGTGGGCCACGAAACGCTGGCTTCCCATCTGGAAACAAAACCCAGAACTGCAAACTCTAGTTTTTAGATTCTGGGTGCCAAACTCCCTTGCCCAATGTCAAAGAGAAGACATTCAAAATGTCCTCATGTGGTCGTCTCCGAGTTCTTTACCATGAAGTAGCTACGCGTTGTGTGTTTGGGGAAGGGGTGAGATACTTCATAATTGCCACATTATGGAAAGTTTGTGAGTTAATTAATGAATGAATTTTTAATTCCATTTTCCTTTTGGCTTAGTATGATGTAAAATATTACTGCTCTTTACGTGTGATCTTAAATTAGTTATAGCTCTTAAAATTTGGTGATTCGTTGCCTTTTCTATGCAGATCCACTTATAAGACAAATGTTTTGGGAGATCTAGCTTTCTAAAAGGACTCCTTGATGACTGTCTTTCCAAAATGAAGGGAAAAAATGGCAATAAAAACAATTACCATGAATTTATATATCAGTTCTGTAAGCTATCTGTGATAACTGTGTCATTCATTCTTTTTATATAGAAGTTACAAAGTATGGGTGGGTAAATGTCACACCAAACGATGGATACTTTTTGGCCCAACCCATTTTTTTAATTGTAATGATATATTTGGTTTGACATTAACTTGATCCTCTTCTTTTTTCTAATAACACCCTATTAGTCACAAATATACATATTGGGGATCTACTTTTTGCTCATTATTATTGGGGACTCATTATTAGTGGATCCATAGAAGTCTTCTTGAACCTCATATAACTACTTCTTCAAAAGAGCTTTTTTCCTCCAGCCACACAATTGTGACAGCTTCATCGGGCCTCCTTTGCTCACTCATCAGTTATCTCTACGGCAGGTCCCATGGTTTTCCAGTCACTTTCGGTGGCACCAATCATCCCCATTCGGGTGATCAGGACCGATTTCAGGTGCTTAAAAAAATCTAGTCTAAATCCAGTCTAAAGCCTGCCCTGCGTTAAGGAATCCACAGAGGAAAAGAGAGGACGTGTTTCTTTCCTCACTCTTCAGTGCCTCCTTCTTCTGTCAGTTTCCCAGGATCTTGGCAGAAAAGATAGACTCGGACAGAAAGGAGCAGAGGCTCATTCACTGATATTGTTCTAATCCGTGTATCCTTGCAGGAGTCTCTCTGTGGGTTACGTAGCAGTCGCCCGTGGGAGACCCAGTGCTCACTGTCCTTGGTACAGCCAGCACTCTGGCTAGTGTCTTGCACCCCAGAGATTCACCCCACAACCTCTTTAACTTCTCAGCACTCCTATCTCGAGCAGTCAGCCAACATCAGGTTTTGTCACACTGACACAATTCATTCCTTTCTTGGCACCCATGGGGCATCAAATAAGGAAAGTACAGCTTGTCCAGCATGATCTTCTCTACTTGACCTACCCGAGCCAGCCTCATCACTTCAGAATTCGATAAACAAGGATCAGGGACCAGCTTCTGTGTTAGGCCATGATCTCAAAATCTTGGGATCTCATACAAATCTCTGAAGACCTTTCTCCTCCCTAGAGGCTGCATCCAAATGGCCCTGTGAGTCTCTTCATATCAGTAGCAAGCCTCCCGAACAGAATAGCATGCCCATCTCACCTTTTGTGCAGACACCCCCAATTTCTTCATGCTCTCCTCTTGAGTATCCCTCATAAGAGGGAGAGAAGTGTGGAGTATCCCCATTCCCTTTCCCGAGTGGTAAAAAGATAACTTAGAAGCCTCTCTACTGAATTTCCTTCTTTAACCTGTTTTCCGTGACCCTGGATCTTGTCTAGGTGGTCTTACATAGCCCCTAAGAGGAAGGTGGCCTTAAAGGTTGAAGGCTGATTGTTTTTTTCTGTAAGTGCTGTGGAGATATGTCTACCAGTTCCAGTAGAGCTACTCATCATATTTTTCTAAGTAGTACTCATTACGCCCTAATATACCCCATTACATCCAGTGACATAACTAAACGGCGCTATCATCCTTCTAGTTGTTCAAGCCAAGTCATCCCTGAGTCCTGCCCTTCATTACCTCTGAATCCAGTCCTTCCCTAAGTCCTAGTGATTCTACTTCTGAAGTATATCTTGAGTCCTTCTGCAAGAAGGCCACCTGGGCTCTTCCCTCCTGTCATTCCTTGTGCTCAGATGTTCATGACCTTACACTTTAAATGCCTTCCTTCTTAACTGTTAAGTCTAAACTAAGATACTACTTATTTCACAAGGCTGTTGCAAAGGCTAAATAAATTAACACGTATGCAAAGGACTTTAGAAACTATACATGGAGATATAAATAGGCAGTACAATTTAGAAGTCCTAGTATTAGCAATAACAGAGGCTGGAAGAAATGAACAAATACAGAAACAAATTTGATTTGTATAAGGCGACTATATATACTCATTTGGTCATAAATAAAAGACATTATGTTTTCTATATTTTAAGCATTTTTAACCTGCAACAAAATCAGAGCTTGAAGATTTAAATGCATCCTGATACCAGACTATTCATCTCCAGGTAATTTTTCAAGTATTGGAGCAGGTTAGGTTCTATTTCTTTTCTAAGTTGCCTGGAGCAGGATGATGCTTTTTGTCTCCCCTTCTACCAGAATGCCCAAAGCCCTCCCCTCTAGAAGCCCCCCTCGGGCCATTCCCACTCAGATGCAGGTGTGTTTACCTGCCATGCCACTCACAGGATGCTGGCCATTCCCTTAGATCATGTCAGCAAACTGTGCACATGCACGCACGCGTACACGCGCGCGCGCACACACACACACACACATACACACACACAAACAAACAGATTGTGCCTAATTGGCATCCAACTACTTTACTTATACCCAAGAGCAGGGGCAGTTAGTAGGGAGACTGTTGCTCTTTCTTCATCTGTGTTGTTATTTTCTGGCTTTTAACTGAATTCTAAGGAAACCCTATTTAGATACCCAAGAATCCACAGACCCTTGTTAAAAACATGAATGAAAGTAATGCACACACTAGCCCACATGCTAGCTGGGCCAGGCCATACGTTCACAACATATGCATTCACAGAGATGGCACATTGGAGATGGCAGTGAAGGGCAGGCGCTAATTGAACTCCCGTGTTCTCGTCACAAGTGGAAAGGAGCCGCTACCTAAGGCAAGATGGCTGCCCCCGAAGTCCCCGATGACAGCCCCGAGAGCATATCGTTCGCTCTGCAAGGGCTTATGGGTGAGAGGGAAATCATACACAGATGACCAATTTTTTTATGGTTCACGGCCGATCAAAGTGAAATTCAGCAGCTGTTCAGGACAAGTGACCACTGTAACGGCTATAATATAACCTACTAAATAGAGAGGGAATTGCATTAGAGCAAGAGGTTAGCCGTGATTATCGGCAGGTGAGTGCTTTATTGAAGTTGAAAGACCATTAACATTGATAGAGTAATTATTTCAACTTGAAAGTAATTACCTTGATGGGTGATAACTTCTCTAGTGTTCCCAGATTTGATTGGGCCAAACAATCGTGAGCTCCCGAAGCCTAGAAAAATATTACAACAATACTGTGATTTTTAAATTACTGAAACCACTGTTGGAATATTTTAATTATGCTGAACAGTGAAAAGATGTTGCCTTACACCAGCCAGTGACCTCTCATGTAGAGAGAGACATTTGCTTTTTAATCCAAATGCAATGACCCACACCCACCACCTGTGAATACATATGTGGCAGGTTCACAAATGAATCTTTTCATCTCGATATTGTTTCTTAAGGTGAAACCTCTTGTTAGCGCTGTAGCTGGGTGTTGCTAAGCTTGAACTGCTGCAGTCTTGACCATGTTTATGGACCAGGAGGCCCCACAATGTCAACTCCCTCTGTCTTTGTCACAGAGAGTTTGAATTTGTGTAAATTAAATATTTCAATAATGGCATTCCAAAAATTGAAAAATCTGGATGCCATGTATTATGGATCCTAAATTTCAGATTTTATCTAGTCACGTGATTGATTTGTGGAAACGGCTTTCCTGCTTGATGTGTAACTAACTCCCCCCACAAACGTGCCATCATCGGGGTGTTCCCCCTTTTATCCTCACTGGACATCAGGAACCAAAGTGAAAATTGAAACCTGGGCTTTCTGCTTCTCTGATATCTCATGCATATATTAAGACTGAGAGTTATTTGCAATTGAGGACCAAAACACGTAAGATCTAATGTGATGATCAAGACGGAGCAATAATGCAAGCCTCTTTCATTAATCAGTGTCCACATAATTCTCTTGATTCTATTGTGCCCGGAAGCTACAACAGATACAAAGAAACAAGAAATCGTCTCCTCTCTCTGGAATTTGTGGTGTTCTTGGAGCAAATAATGAAAAGAGACAAATTACAATATAATAAGCAACTATTTAGTCATGCATAGGCATTGATTGTACTCATAAATACTTAAACGCACTTGGAAGGACCTTACCTCAAAACCCCTGATTCCAAACCCAGCACGGAGCCTACGGAACCACCAGCCATTGACTGAGCACACACGGCATCACGAGTCCTAGTCACGCTGTCAGAAAAGATGGATGTGACATCACCGCCAAGCTCCCGGGCGGCTCCTTAGGCCTTCCTATCATGTCAGCAGGGTTTGATCAGACAATCAGCCCCCGAGTGACTGTCTTTACTGCAGCCGATCCCAGGAGTTTCTTCCTAATCAAACTCTCAGACTCTCCCAAGGGCAAAACGGGTACTCCACCTGTTGTCGGCGAGCCAGGAAGGAGCGTTTCCCCAGAAGCTGAGTGGGGTTTCACTTCATCCCCCCATGCCTGCTCTCTGAATTCCTTTCCAGAGGTAAAGCTACCCGGTGTCTCTTTCGGAAGGAACCAGAGTGCGGAAATCCCTGCCAAGCCGAAAGAGAGCGGCTAACTGGTTCGAATTTGGTGACACAGGCAGGATTTGCGATGAAACCATTTGGGAAAGCGATGAGGATCTGTGATTCGAACTGTACATCTTTTCATCAAGTGATCCAAAGAGTTCAAACATTCAACCAGTTCGCCATCATGTCAGAGCCCTTAGCACAGCAGGCTCACCGTGTGTCATGTACCATTGGGCTAAAGATTGGACTAAGGAGCCCCTCAGGTGCTCTGACTATAAAATAAGTGTAACAACTCATTTTTAAACATTTTATAGGATACTTGGATTATTAAATACCCACATTACAAAATCGGAGAGTTTTAATCCATTCAAAAAAGTTGCATTGTCTACCTCTGAGAGATGATGGCCGTGTCTAGATAGTAAAATTACAGTATATTTTTTAACAGAGGTAAACGTTACTTTTTGACAAGACACAAGTAATGAATTGTGTCCTATAAGTTCCTATTGGGTGATTATGATACAGAGTTTTATTTTTGCTAAAGCAATTACTAGTGTCATGGCTGGATACCTGTGCCCATTAGTGGCTGGTTCTGTGTTGTTCTTTTTTTCTTTTTTTTTTTTAGGATGGTTATTGATCTCTTGCTGAGCTGAGATTCAGGTTTTATGCCAGATAGCTTGATTAATGGGTTGGTTTCTATAAGTGGACTGAATGGGGATAGAAAGCAGGGGCAGCCTGCTCTGCCAACCCCAAATCCGTCAAGACGCATAGCTCATTATGAAACAGTTATCAAGGATACATGAAAAATTAATTGGGCTCAGTTTGATTCTGAAAAGAATCGGCTTTCCACTTGGCGCCACCCCCCCACACACTCTTTCCAGATGTTGTGTGCCAGCCCCCAGAGGACCAGCAAAGGGAGATGTATTAATACATTGTATTGATTAGATCAAGACCCCTGACAGTTATTTGTAGAGATACCATCTGGCTGCTGTTCGAATTCCTTCACCAAAAACAGGACGTGACATGTTATTAATCTCAACTCTCTAAGTATAGACAGTTGCCTTTTCTGCTAAACCGCATTTTACCATTCCGTAGGAGATGGAGGCAGACCTGAAGGGTGCGGAAATTAAGGTTATTACACAAATTGAGCCATATGGTCCAAATATTTCAGCAAGAAAATTGCCAGGCAATAAAAATTGCTCCTGCCTCCCTAATGGTGTGAATTACAGTTTAACCATGGCGCTAATGATGTCCTTCTGCCGTGCTTAACTACTGTTACATGAAGGACATTGTTTTAAAAATATAAAAAAACAAGTGAATGCCAGCAGCGTGTTTTACAATCTGTTAGTGTGTCATCAAGAACACGGTCAGAATTACATAAACACGGTGGCAGGCAGGCAAGCCGGCATACAGAAGAACTCGAATGGAAATTTTTTTAAAGCGCCTAGAAAACTCTCGCTTGTATCTCTGTAATGGCAAAGAGCACACAGTCCCTTCTGCGAGTTTTCCCCGGCGAGGAGCCCCGGCCGGCGCTTTGTTCCGAGCCCCGTCCCACAGGCCTGCGCGCACGCCTTGTCCCAGGTGGGCCCGAGAGCTAGCAGCTGAGAGAAGTGATGGAAGTCAAGAGAAGGTTCACACGCCACGGTCTCGCTTTCGGGGGGCGAGCGGTGTCGGACGGATGGTTTCTGCTATGTTCCCAAAGACACGAATCCTGCTATTCGAATGGCCCCAATATTAAGAGGAGGCTTCCTCCAAAGAGTCATTCACCTTTGAGCAGGACAGTGAAGACCATTAATATTTGAGGAAGACTGAGACCCTTCAGATGTTTTTGTAGATATTATATCAAAACACCTGGCATTGAAAAAAATATATATTTTTATATCTATATATCTATATCTATATCTATCTATCTATATCTATATCTATATCTATATCTATATATATCTATCTATATATATCTATATATCTATATATATATATATATATATATATATATATATATATATATATATATATATATATATATATATAGAGAGAGAGAGAGAGAGAGAGAGAGAGAGAGAAAGAAAGAGAGAGATCTCCATACAGGTCATAAGAATATGGATGTTTTACTCTCTGAAATTGTACAATTCCGCCAACCTTTTGGCCTTACCAGATGTTCAGAAAGCAGTTTAGGTTAAAAACCCAAAGAAAAGTTTATCATAATTAGATATATGTGAAATTTGAAGGAAGAACTATTTTTAATTCCTAGTGGAGATCTATATTTTTTAAACAATTTTTTTCCTCTCCATTTCCCAGAGGGGGAGAAAGCCCGGGGGAACAGTTTGCCCTTTAAACTTAAAAAAAAAAAAAAAAAAAAAAAAGAGGGGGAAAAGAAAACAGGAAACATGAATGGTCCTGTTTTGTATGCACACGAATTGATGCTGATGATGTCACTTCCTGGTGACACGAAGGGGAGGGGCAGCTGCTGTCTGTCCACTGGGTTGCTCTCTTCCTGGACAGCTCCTCCCCCAGGCGTCTATCCCCAGAGCAGACTTCTCCACTTCCATCCGTTCTTGGTGACCATGTCACCTTGGGTCCCTCTCTCTGAGACTTTGTCTGGCAGACCCAGACGTGATTTCATTCCCCGCCTCCACTACACAAACTTCCTCTCCCTCTTCACTGCTTTATTTACCTCCTTAATATTTCACATTATCTAGCAGTGTACATTTTTGCTTATTTGTCTTGTTTACTATCTGTCTCTCTAACCAGAATATAAGTGCACTGAGGGTCAGGATTTTTCCCCACTGTGGTCCCTCTTCCCGGAACCTAGGACAATGCTACTTTTAGGTAGACAGCTGTGTAGCAAATAAATGAATTCACGACTAGATAAAATCTCTAGTGAACAGGTAATTTATGTTTTATTTCTTGTTCCCATTAGAACTATAACTTTTTTTACATCTCTTGGTAGTGCTATATATTTAGCCTAAGAGGAGATAAATCAAATTGAGGTAGAATCATTTATATTTTTCAATTTCAATCAATAGGCAGTTATTTGCTGAGAACTTTCTATATAAAACAACCTGCAGGCACTTGATACATGCCGCCTCCTTTCGTCTTAATAACACTCTGTGCAGTGAGTATTATCTACGATGTATTAGTGAGGAAACACACTCAGAGAGGTTAAGTTACTTGCCCACGCTCACACAGCTTGCTGCCGAGCTACGATTCAATTTCAGCTCTCTCGGCTTCTAAAATCTATTTTTTTTTCCTGCTACCCACTGCTGCCTCTTGTGCTGCCAGCCTAGAGGAAACAGGGCATTATTTACAGAAATCTAAATATCAACAAAAGCCACAAATGGTAGTGCAGTACAACAAAGAGAGGCCACATAGCTTGACAGGGTTGGCTGGTACAAACACAGAAAGGGATTTCTAAAAGATTCGAAGAATTAAGAGATCACTTAGACTGGAAAGTTCGGAGAAGACTTTTGGGGACATTCTTGCCTCAAATAACAGCTAGGATTCTAACAAAAAGAGAATCGGGACAGGCATTTCCTTATTCAGGCAAATGGCAAGTCTCTAAAACATCTAATGACAAGTCTCGACTTTAGGATATAGAGGGATGTCTTTCCAACCTGTCCGCATTTTTTCGGGTGGACAGTAAAGCTATTTCATTCTAAATGTTGCCATCAGATGCCTAGCAAAGCTGTCCAGCGAGGTGGCCAGCAGCAGACTGGGTCTGGAGGCCAGGCAGACATGAATGAGTGACTGGCCAGCACCTTCCCATTGTGTGCGTTGGGGACACTGAGCCCAAGGATGCCTCCCTCATGGGCAACCCCGCAGAGCAGAGCAGCAGGAACAGAGTAAATAGCTCAGTAGGTCGTGCTCACTGTGGTCTGACATAGGTCAACAGAGCATCAGCACGTAAGGAGGTCGCTGTGCCAGTGTGTTGACGGGGTCCTGACTGGAGAGACTAGTCCAGAATTTTTTCTTTTTTAAAGAAATCATTTTCTTTCTCTTCCCCCTTCATTCCCTGAAATCATTTCCCAACAGAGATGCTACTTAATGCATTGTGTCGGTGACAGGGTGGCTCTGTGGAAGCTGACCAACAGTCTAGGTGTCAGGCCCGGGAAAGAATGGATCAGGCAGGCTGTTTTGTTTGGAAAATAAGAGGCGGCTTCTTCTCCAAAGTGGGTCTTGAGATACTAAGCTCATTCACAACCCCTTAGCTGAGGCCACTGCTGGGTTGTGACCTGAGGAAGCCCAGCAGGCAAACCTGCAATGTCATCACAGGCTCAGTGGCTCTGCCTGGGGCCACCACACCAGCATTCGAAACGGGAGCTGTACGTTTGGCCACGGCGATATGGACGCATGTCCAGGATCTGCCCATGTGGTGCCACAAGAGCCTCTTACAGAATCGGGGGAAGAGAGGGGCACACCCCTCTCGCTCTGAAGCTGCCCTGTGCACGGCGCTCCACACCAGGACCTAACCCTGTGGAATTTCTGGTTTATAAGAAACTTAATGCGTACCTAAAATCAGCTTTTTAAATAGTGCTGCATGCATTAAACTGTGCCCGATTTTCTTCCTCCACGGCCTACCACGTGCTAGAAATGCAGTAGTTGGCACATTCAGGCCAAGCAGAGCCAGGGGCTCACGAGACCCCACCGTCTTGTCCCTTCAGCCCAGAATTACCTGGCCAGCGCACCCCACACCTCGGCATCTTTCCCTTAACAGAGCGATGATTATTTATTAGCGGAATATGTGCTTATTATAATCCAGAAATTAAAGTTGTTAGGGGCATCGTGCATCCAGGTCCCTGTGGCTGGATGGTCACATCTGTTAGAAATAAATCACTTTAAAAAAAAATTATATTAGTCTCACAGACAGACGCTCAAGGACTGGAGCGAGGGGCGGGGGTGCGGCAAGGAAGCTTGATGTTGAATCCTGTGAAAGAGAGTGCGGTCAGTACGTTGTCAGCACATTGTAGTATTCAGACATCAACTCTATATTTCCTCTCTTTGAACCACAGGTGGCCAATGAACAGTATGTATGCTATTTATTCATTAAAAAATAGTCAGGATAAATCGAATGGTTAAATTGGCGAGTAAGAATTCAAGGAGTAGAATAAAAAGTGATGCACAAAGAGAGACAAATAAACAAAAAAAAAAAACAGAGGAATTTCAAAAAAATATGGAGGAATTTTTTGTTTAACTCCATCTGGAGATTCAACTGGAAGCAAGGACATTTAATTGGGAAGATTCTCTCTGGTGTTTTCTTGCTATGCTGTTCTCTTTCAGTTCTGTCATCTGTACTTCCTTAGAGTTTCTTTCCTTCCTGAGACACAAGGACAGCCTGAAATTACTTTCAGCAATTATCAGTTTCATTAGGATGTTTTGATGCCTCTTTTTACAAGAAGCAATGCCGTTTTGTAGCCTCTCTAGCCATCAGCCCAGCAAATGAGAAGCCCGTGGATTTCCTTGATCTTTTTGAATACTTCTTTTTCAAATATGAAAGAACTTAAGCGATGATACAATGATCTGTGTCTGTCTATGTAATTAAAATTCCATTAAAATATATGTATTAAGCATATGAACTTATGCATTTTCGTTTCGCTACCAAAAATTATATGCTTCTATAGGAATATGTAATACATATTCCTATAAACCGTGTTTTCTCTCTCTCTCTCATTGTAAAACGTACCTCAGAAGAATAAACTAGGAGAGTGAGAGTTTGAGAGTGTTTTTTAACTGGTGCAGCATTGACTCATCCTCATGCCTTGAGGATCTGTAGGAGCTGGCAGAGGTTTCCAGAAATAACAAATTCTGAACTCTCACCTTCAAAGATCCAAAAATACAGCGTTGATGCTCTTTGTTCCTAACTTTTGAACAGCTTAGTAACTCTCATCCAGAAAATTAAGAGTCTGCATTCGGCACTATCTAAAAGAAACAACTCAATCGGGTACACCTTTGAAAGCCAACGGTATTGTTTTAAAAGTCCATCTTTGTTTCCGCGATGACTGTTTCTGGAGGCGGTGATGACTGCGGTGTGCGTGACCTTAAAACTGACCGTTCCATAGAGCAGGGTCTGACCCCCGTCTCTCCATGAGGAGGGTGCCCTCTGCTGGACATGTCTACATACCACATGTGGCTGCTAAGACACGGAAGCCATCTGTGCACTGAACGTGTGAGCCGTTAAGATGCACCTCAGCAAAGCTTTCTGGAAAATCCTTGCCTCCTCTTGTGCCAGAATAATTGCAAGCGTGGAAGTGGCCATAGTTCACTGTGGTTTTCTTTTTACTGCTGTCTTATTGCACCCTGTTGGGGGATACATCTGAGCCTTTCATGTGTCCTACTTTCAGAATGCCCAGATGGTGACTACGTGCTCTGGTTTGAATTGGGCAGCCCTCATCTTTCATGCTCTGCAGTCTGCCTAGTTATCAGAGAGACGCGAGACGAGGAAAATTCTCCCATTTTTCAGCTCCTCTTCATCTGTTTCCAGTCGCCCGCCGTGAAGGATGCACTCGCACAGTTGTTAAGATGACAGTCCCTGTGATAACTGAACAGCGCTTCCCTGGCTGGGGACGCCCCGTGTGCCATCTCCCTGCTCCCCTCCCAGGCAGTCCCTTCTGCAGTCTAACTGATGACATATAATCTTGTACGTAACGCCGCCGCAGCGAGACGTAGTGTAAATATTTTATACCTTGCCAAACCCACTTATATTTGCATGGGTCTTCTTCACTCTAGTTTTTAAGCTTAACAGGAATTTAAATCAAATCATTCAACCTGAGAAATAGTCAAATGAACTAATAAAATAAATGCAACAGTATAACTGGGTAAAATAGCCCAAGTGTATAATGCAGGTTTAGTGTGATTTTTGTGACATGAACATTTTATAGGGCTTTTGTCTCCAACTGTATTCTTTACAGTTTCATCTGAGCAATGACCATCAGTATCATTTTTATCAATAATAGTCCACACTTCCCACTGGGAAATTAATCAATGGGATGAGGGTTGTTGTTGTTGTTGTTGTTGTTTTACAAATTATCTTTAAGCATTTATCTTCCAAAGGGTATTATTGGACTTTACTCGTTACAAGATAACAAGATAACTTGTTCTTATTTTAGAAGTTTATGCATGATAAACTAGTGATTGGATTCCATTTTATTTTTTCAGAGAGGAAAATGTTTCATTCTGTTTTTCTTAATAATAGTTTTGCTGACAATTGTTACTATAGGCCAGCTGTCTCCAAACTTTACAGAATCTGTACTTCGATAATTAATAACTTTTGGAGCACACATCCCTGTGATATTTATATTTACTTATTTATAAATTATAAAATATGTACTAGTGAAAAACATTATTTACACTAAAAAAGGAATTTAAAAAGGAGTAGATGTGGATAAAGTCATCAATACAATATATGACTAATTATGAGCTACTGCTATTAGCTAGTATCTCAAAAAGCATGGTACACATTTATTGAAAAATTCATCATCAATAAAATCAAATGTCAGTGTATTTTCTAAGTAGTATCCTTAATAATTACAATTTTATTTTGTCAACTTCTGGTCAAATGTGATTGGACTGTTAGTGTTTTTACCTCATACTATGGCTGATAAAAAGCTTGTATCATTAGTAAGAATTATCAACCTGGCCATTTACTTGTTCTCCATTTATATATGTATTATTAGTATTGTATTCAAATCATAGTTTTTAATAATTTGGAGAATTATGAAAGTCACCCATGTTTTCAAAGACACTATAGTTCAAACCATGTAATACAATCCATAAACCCACTTAGCATGGAACATACACTGTTATATATCCTGGTCTGCTAACAGCAAATAAATAAGAGAGAGAAGTATTTCCATCTCCTCCATGTTGTAAAACTCCCATTCTTCCCTTTCCAAGGGCTAATCCATAATTTATTCATTTGTTCACTCATCCAGTTGATACACACCAAATATGTGCCATCTGAGAATATAGCAGTGGATAAACCAGGCAAAAATTTCTTCCTTCTTGAAGTTTTTATTCTAGGAGGGAGAGAGAGAAACACCATAAATAAGACAAGTAATATATACACATTACTATATATAGGTTGAGATATATTATACTATATAGTGTAGTATATACTCTATATTATATCAGTATATACTCTATATTCTATATTATGCTATATATCATATAGCATATCATACAGTGGATAAGATAATATATATTAATAAGTATTAGTATGTATATCAATACATATATGACACAATAATACAATAGTAATATATGTAATATGTAATATATATGCACATATTTTATAGATTTATAAATAAATAAATTGGGGGGCAATGGAGAAAAATCTCAGACGAGGTGTCAGGTGCTCTGTCAGCCAGTCGTGGCAGTGGGGGGAGCTGGCCTATTGGGACAGGAAGGGTGGTATTTAACATAGGGAGGCCAGGGAAGGCCTCACAAGCAGGTGACATTCGTGCAGAGATTTGAAGGGGGAAAGGAGCAAACAACATAGTTAGCTGCAAGGAAACTTTCGGGTCAGGATCGTAGATGTATACTCAGACACTGGGCGTTCGGAGTCTTGGTTTGGTCCCTGGATAGTTCACTTAACTCCTAGGACCCATCACCACGTGCACTGAGCTTCAGCCTAGGATGCTAACGGTCGTGTTCAACCACTGGCATCCCTTTGACAGAAATGGTTCATTGCTTTGGGGGTGCAAGGCTCAGCTATCAGATGAGTTGTGGAACAGAGACGTTTGCCCAGTTTTTAAACCCGTTCTTTGGGCCCATGAACTTAAAGTCTTCCTTGAAGCCAGTCCACCCCCCTGGTTAGTATCCTTCATTTCCTTCCTCATATTCTTCTAAAATGTCTCCGTATTCCAGATTAACCAGAATAGGAATCATTCCTTGCAAAATAAAGAGAAGTCTCTTTCTCTTACTATAACCAACTTCAAGCCCAAAGAGCTCTTGATAATGTCCCTAATCTTTCTCTGACTTTTTCCATAATCCCATTTTGACTATTACTTGAAAATTAAAGGAAATGTAACCACCCAAACACATCCTACATACAATAGTGAGCCGAAAGAAGATATTTATACACGTGACATAGCAAAAAACAGAAAGTGTTTTCTTGAATATTTATTTCTGTCATAGCGCATAAGGCCAGCAATGATATTTATGACTTCCCTCTCTGTTCTCTCTCATGAGTTGGGTTATTAGGCTGATGAGATCAACCAGACTCATTCCCGAAGGATCTGACTTTTTGGTGGTCTTGCCTTCATCAGCTTGAAGTGATCTTTCATTACCTGGCAAACTGGGGGAGGAATCCCAGGCGCACACCCAAGCTTGCCAACCTCTATTGTGTAATAGGTGTATCAGCAGAGGCATCCTTATTTATCTTGTCCATCACTCCAGCCACCAGTCTGTTTTTTTGTTTGGGGTGTTTTGCTTGTTTTTTGGTGGTCTGCTTGTATTTTGTTTTCTTGCCTAGAAGCTAATCCAGATAGCGAGGCACCAATTTTCTACTTTCCATTCAATCGAATCATTATGGAAGCTTTTCTCTCCTCAATCTCAACAGATTTCAGAGTCTCCGTCCCAGTGTAGAAAACTCAAGTTGGTCTTTAGTTCTGCATTTGACAGAACGCCTCCTCTCGCTGCCTTTCCACCCACTGTCTTCTGGGGATGTCTGTCGTTAAAGGTCAGATCGCTAACCATAAATTTCCTCCTGACTCTAAGACTTTATGGGTTTTAAATTTGTTTTAATTGCTTAAATTTTGCACTGAACGGTAGGATGCCACTCTCTTCTCGTATATATCCAGTACATTTCATAAAGGTCGATGTTTAAAGCTCATCCTTGCTGTGGAGCCTATAACTGTGACGTCTTCGTGACAACGACTTTTACGTATTCAGCTAAGTGCCAGTTTCCAGGTGGTTTTGCATTGGTTTCATGAGTGCGAGTCTTGCATTCCTGTTGGGTCGTGGTCCCTGAACTTCAGGATTTGTGTACTTTTACTTTTTTTCTCCACTCCCCTCAGCACCTTTCGACATCCTGGGGGGAAAAAAAAGAAAGATTCTGAACGAATAGTTGACTGTGGATTGGACCCTCAGACCGTAAACCAATTTCAGTACTTTTTCTTGACCAAGAGCTTAAAACCAAGCATTAAATTGAACATAAACAAGTGTCCTTTGAAGTCAAGGGACCCCTGTGTCCCCTCAGCTGCTCCATCTACAAGGACCTGACTCAGAGCGCTTTTCCTGAGTGCCCACTGTGTGCCAGGCCCTTTCAGAAAGCTTGTCTGGCTTAATCCACACAGAAGTGCCCAAGAAGGTATTAACTGTTAGAAACCAAGACAGAAAAAAATAGGTCATTTACCTGAAGTCCGCGTGTGAGGGACAGCCACATGAAACTTGAACTCAGGTGTTCTCATTCTAAGGTGACTGCGTTTTGATTAAAGCATCTGGACTCCCAAAAGTTTCCTCATTCCCCAGACATTAAGTCACAGGGCTTCTCTTGCACATCAAAGAGATCATTTTTGCTAAAATAAGCCAAGAACAATAATAGATTTTTTAATGATTTTAATATTGCGTTCGGAATGCCAAATCTATAGCAACGCTTTCTATCCTCAGTGGGGAATTTTTTTTTTCTTTTTTTGCCCAAATGTCTAATAGAAATGGTTATGGAAAACTAAAAACAGTCTCTGATTTACCTAAATGAAAATAAGAACTTCAGATTCTAGCTCTCAAAACAAATAAAAGCTGTTTTTGTTTTCAACTAAGTATGCTTGGCTTAAGTACATTTTCTCTTAAGGTGTAATGACTAAACTCGATCCTTCCTTTTTTGTTTATTCATTTGGAATGCAAATAAAAGCAGATAATCAATAGATCATAATCTAAAGCTAGAGGATTTACAAGCTAATAAGCTTGAGTCAATAAATGTTCCATAGTGAAGCCTTCAGTGCCGAACCTGGCATAATTTGCTTTGCACTAAGCTGGTTGACCTAATGCTTTAATTTAATTCTAATATTAACTGAAAAATCCAAAGAAAAAGGGAAAATTTAAATCCTATTATATTAAAATGTTTTCAAAGCAACAACTCAATATCACACCGCAACTGCTCGTGTGTGCCACCAACATCTACCTAAACCCCTGGGTTGTTGGTGACCCATTAACCCTTAAGAGCCTGGTACAGATGAATGTGGAAGTCTATTCAGTGGTCTGTCTTTGCAATATCTCTGAGCCTTAAGTGTCATCATTCTTTTTTTTCATTCTCATAGTGTCTGCTCTTCCCGACTTGTAGGCAAACTGTTGGCACTGTGATTATTTCCAAAGCAATTCTTCTTTTTTCCCTTGAGATTATCATTCATCCTGACTTTCTGTAAAATAGAAGAGTAAGCAAGCTCAGGTCCGAGAGCACAGGGAAGGAAGCTTTCCTGGTTCCCAGAGAGGAAGAAGTGAAATGCTGTCTATATACAAACAAACAAACAAACAAACAAACGCCATGGGCTGCCTTCTCCCTTCCAGAGTCTGGTGTCTCTAGTGGTGATGATGAGCAGGGTCTGATGCCATCGCAGCATACCTTCCAGCTTACGAACACAGACTCTAGTCAGAATACCACCACTTAAATCCTGGTTCTGTTTCTTGTAATGGCATGACTGTGGGCAGTTTGCTTCAACTCTCTTTACATCTACTTCCTGATCCTGAAAATTGGGGGGTGGGGGGAGATTACAGTGTCTTATCTCATGAGGTGGTTTTAAGGATCAAACAATTTAATATGCATAAAGTACTTGTAAAGGACCTGCCACGTAGTAAGCACTCACTGTTTTAACCTTTGAGAAGCTCTTTACGAAAAGAGTTCAACAGAAAAGACGTATGCTGAGAATAACTATGAAAGCAACAGTTTGGTGTCACTGATGTAATGGTCGGATGTGTCTCTCAGGACATGTACGTGTTCACACGCAGCAGCCAGCATCCCGTTGTATTATCTCTGTTGCCATCCTCACAACACCTTTTGCGAGTTCCAAGGTCTGAATTTTGCCTTGTGCCATCGTGGATCCCAGCCTCTCCAGGGTGGCGGTGCATTTCAGCTGCCCGCTCACGAGGCCAGCATTAACTTCTGGTCTCACTCTGGCCTCCAAGAACAAGTCAGTTGGTTTTGCTAAAGTAACTGGACCAGAAGCTATGAACTGGATTTTTACCCAGGATGCCTTCTTCCACTTGGGAAGGGTACTCAGCCACCAGAGAACAGAAATCTCACTGATGTTTATGATGAGCCTGTCTTCACATTTCTCCATCTCTGGACTCAAGTGCATCAAACAATCTAACAATCACCAGAGGTGGCAGTTGTCACCTAACTTGTCATTTCCTGCACATACTCAAACTTGATCAGTGCTGTTCACACTCTCGTCTCTTCAGCTGAGTTGTGTGTGCTGTTGGTAGTACACACATTGAGTTTAATTGCCACTTAAAATGTCCTCACAAAGATTATGCAATGATTTGGCATTAAAATGAAAAATTATTGAATATACAGAAAGACATAGAAACAGAGCTTAATATACAATTTTGAAAAAAAAAAAAAACAACTATCCCATCCAATTCTAAAGTTGTCTTTCTACAAATGTAAGGTAGTTCTAAGAGATAAAAAAGCATCACGACTTCTTTTCGTTGGAAATTCTTTTTTCTTTCCTCAGGATGCATGAAATAACCGTGTGTCCTGAAGTAAATGGAATCCTGGATTCAAAGAAATTAGGTTTATTCCATGACAAATATATCTTTAATAGCTAACATATTGCTAATAAGATCATGAATTTAATAAAAATAAAATAAGTTTTAATAAAAGATCATTTATGCATCCGGCAGACCTCCCTCAAATACCCACATGGTGCCAAACACATTTTGTGTCTTCAGTCCCTGTCCTCTAATAGTTCAAGGTTTCAAGGTGAGGAAAAGCAGAAGGATGGGTCACCACAGGGCCATGTAAAAATACCACGAGCAGTATAAAGAGCAGAGAGTGGGGCTAGTAACTGCCTGAGGAGCCAGTAAACTCTTGCCAATGCAGATAACATTCATTTTGTGTTTTAAAGGGTGGACGGTAATTGCCGTTCACGGGAGGGCATTATGAGCAGAGGGGGATCTGAGCAAAAAAAACAAAGCCTCCTGAAGAGTGCCACATCCACACCCTGAGCTGTAGGGTTGGAGCACAAGATGTAAAGGGATGGGGCGGAGCCTGGAGCCTGGTGTGGCAGAGGACGTCCCGGCCCGGTGAAGCTCAGGAGCTCTTGCTGGCAAGGACTGGCAGCCCCACGCACAAGTGCTTCCTGAGCAAACCCCAGCTACAGTGTCCTCTGACTCGCACACTAGGCAGATTGGGACTGGAGTCTTTCCCTGGACCATGGCAATGGAGCAGGATGTAGGGGAGGAGGTAAGCGACGCTGGAACACATTCACGAGTTCGGAGGCTGGAAATTAGCCTTTACTAAGTGAAAGTACCATGATTACTTCTCCTTGAAGCTGTGTGAACAAGAATGGGGAAAAACAAACTGAACTCAGGACGCGGGACCTTCCTGTGAAAGCAGAAGCGAGGTTACAGAGAATAGAGAGAAGCAGCTCGAAATACTTTGATTGGCCTGCCTCTCAGATTTAATCAACAAATCACATGATTCTGCAACATTTATTTGCAGTATGAGACTCCAGACTACTTCCAATCCAAGAGACAGGGTGTAGATCGATCTGTGCTCAGCCCGGCGCAGAGGGGAGTCCTCCTGGATGGTCAGAAGTGATCCCCAGCCATGCTGGCTTGTGTCCTCGGAAACGTGGCCTTCCTTGGGAGCGCTCACTCAGGATGAGCACACATCCTCTCCCCGAGGTTGATGCTGAGAGAGGACACCTCGGGGCATGGGTCTCTGCTGTTAGATCTCTCCACAGCAGCGGTCATCCCAAGGCCAGTGAAGCCACCGCCAGCTAAAGGCCACTGAGGTCGTCCCTTTGTGAAGACGCACAGAGACGGTGCTCAGGCGGTGCTCGCAATGTCAGGTTGTTTCAACTGGGAACCAGTAGCCACGCCAAGCAGTAAGGAAGGAAAGCAAGTTAAGAGGAAGAGAAGACAGAAATAGCATGCAGCCCCAGAGAGAGAAGAGGATCTCTGAGTTCTGACAGGTTTCCCATTTCTCAGAGCCAAAGTCATATTTCAGATGCTTGGATTCTGTCCTTTTGCTTCCTTTTTCTCCTTAAACCAAAGTGAATTTCTGTTCCTCATGTAAACTTCCTTGACTAGACTATAGACTACTCCATTTCTTACGTTCCCCGTGATGATAGATTGTAAGTTTTAGAATCTGGATGTCATATGTCTTATTGAAAAATCTAATTAGTTTCTAGGTCTGATCTTAACATTGCTGAAAAACTCTCTGATAATTTAGTTTTAGATGCTTTGGACTTTTTAAGTAGTCAGGGATCATATATCTTATTCTTCCAAATACATAAACCTTGTATTAGTCAGACTAGGCTACGATATGCTGCGATAACAAGTAAAACTCCAAGTATTAGTGCTTAACACAGTAAAAGTAGGGAAAGCACTAGTGGGTTTGGCTGCCCTTCTGTGCCTTATGTGAATGCCAGACCATGATGGGGAAGAGTATCTGTAAGATGTTTATAAGGTCCAGGGATAAAGGAGATAAAAAAGGTTAACATTGCTTCTCTCTGCATCCCATTGGCAAGGATTAGTCATGTAACCCCGGTAAGGGGCAGAGAAGCCAGTAAATGTGGGAAAAAAAAATATTAGATGAGTACTAATAATCCCTGTTAGGATTATTATATTTCTTTTTTTTGGGGGGGGGAGGGGGAATTGCTGAGGATTACCAGTACAGTGATGAATAGAAGGCATTGTGTCTTACTTTATTATTATATTAATGGGCATATTTCTAAGGCTTTATCATTAAATACAATTTACTGTATGATTTTAGTAAATGCTGTCTGTCAGATTAAGGATAATTCTAGTTTCACTTGGCTAAGAGACTTTATCATGATTGAGTGTTGGATTTTATTAATTCTATTAAGATACTTATATGTAAATCAGCTTTTCTAAGGTCTCAGTCCTACCTACTCATGACATCTCTTAAATATACTGTCACCTACTATTTGCTTATTTTAGGATTTTTTCACCTAATCTTAAGTTATTTTGGTAGATAACATACTTTTCTGTTCTTATCCAATTTTGATATTATCCTAATGTCATATGTAGAGTTTGGTATCTGGCCCATTTTACCTATTTTTTGGAATAGTTTGTACATAATTATCTGTTCACAGATTTTATTAAAAACAACAAAATTCTTCACTGGGAAAACTCTCTGGGCCTGGGATTTTCTGGAGAAGGGACTGATTCTGGGTTCTGCATGATTTGGTTTTAAAGCTGATCAATCTGTCATTGAGTGCATTTGTTAATTTTTTTTCTATTTTTATAGAATCACCATTTTATGCACATTTTTACATTTATTATCAGAAAAGTGTTTATGTTTTCCTTCTGCCCAGGACAACCTGAGCTTGGTCCTGGTCCCTGTCCCCTCCCTTTATTCTCCTCCTAGACCCTCCCCCCACAACTAGTAAAGAGATACAATAAATAATCATCTTAATATCAAATACATTACATGCTATATTGGAAATGAGTGATGAGTGCTTTGGAAAAGACAAAAAAAGAGAGCAAAATAAAAGAGTATCAACGTGGGAGGAGGAAGAGGGAGGTGGGCAGGTCCCAGTGGGAAGATGAGCCGAGCTCACTGCTGAAGACCTGTGGGTTAGGTGAGCTGCAGGAGGAAATAGCAGTACAAGTCAAAAGAAATACAAGACTATGGATGGAATGAGATTCTGCTCAGTGTAGTTTGGGATGGTTTTACTGGTATTGCCGTAAAATAGATCGCCAGAGTGAAACTGTGGGTCGCAGAGGATGCACATTCTTAATTTTAATAGATCAGAAGTACCACTTTTTAATATTTAGTGTGACTGATCTGCCATCTTAAAATTTAATTACCACAAATTTAATTTTTTCCCCTCTTCTCCTTTGAAAATGAGTCATTCCAAAACCATTCTTTCATTCCACAATGTTTTTATGGTAACTGAGTCATCATCATTCATTTTGTAAGGATTCTAGCGTTTGCTTTATAGATTAAATTGATAGAGACCATTTTTCTATAAAGAAAATGTCTGTGAATTGAATCTTCTTTTCGCATTGACACCCCCCCCCCCCGCATGACAAAATGAATGATGTACTCCGGTGAAAGAAAAGAATACCCCCCACTTTTCATACATCATTCTTTTTTTCTGAATGGAGATATTTGTGAGAGTAAAGACACAAAAGTACACACAGTAGTAACACATGAATGCTTCAAAGTGAACATTTTATGTTTGAAATTTACAACTGTTACAACACACAGCCACTGACTAGTCGGTTGTAATTATGCGTATCATAATTACTTGAAGTGAGGGTGTGCATTTATACTTTGTGGAGATCTTTTAAATGAAGTCTTCTAACATCGGTTGGAGCCCAGAACTGGGAATGCTTTAGCACTTGTGTGTACCTTTGAATTATCTTCATTCTGTTTCGCAGACACGAGTAGCATCCCTAACCTTATCCCACTGCCTTCTGGCTGCTGGATAGGTATAAGGAACAGAGGCAAGGCACCACACAGCCATGGCCCCACAACCAGGGGAAAACGCAGTTCAAGTAATGTGATTCTGATCGTGGGTGGGGGCAGAGGACAGTATAATTGACTTTAATTCAGTTTAGTGGTATCCCCGCCTTGATTGTGTTGAAGAGGCAAATACTTGTAGTTACCTAAAGGATAATTAATTATAGATTTTGAAATTGAGCAAGTATTCAATGAAGATATTTTAAATCTAAGAAAATTCTGTTACCTTCTCTACATGGGAATCTATACTTGTTGTCTGAAAAATAATCAAATGAATGAATTCTTTGCAGATTTATTTGTTTGTTTGTTTCATCAGTCTCTGAGCTTGACCTACACTGCAATAGGGTAAAACATTAAAGTTCTTCCATTATTCTTTCAAATTGCATTGTAAAGCTCTTTACACATAATTGATTCTTAAAATCTTTGCCTAATTTTTGTTCATTGCTTTTAACAAATGTAGTATAAAAACTTTAGGGTGAAATTCATAGTCCTGTCCAGTCTTATCACTGATCTCTTTCTAGCCTTAATTCATGTAACTTCAGCTGCATTGACTTTTAAGCTCTTTCCCAAATATATCCAGTCTCTGCTCTTCTTTCTTCCAATCCCTCACTTGTGTCCATCTACTCAAACCCTGCATCTTCCTGACTTCTGGAAGGGGCCACCTCCCAATTAAGTCTTCCCCAGCTTCTCACCTCCCCGCTTCCCAGTCAGTAGCACCCCCTCTGTATTTCCTGGGTGCTTAGTTGTAGCCCTCATCACACTCCAGATTGGCCCTACCCACACCCTCTTGACCTGCTCTATTATAAACTCCTAAAAGTCAGGAGTGTGTTACCCATCATGTATGTCCCACGGTAACATCACAGAATCCTATACATGCCAGAGGCTCAAAAGTGTAAAAATAAATTAATTAACGTAGCTGCTGACCAGCAATGCTGCCTGTTTGCACCGACCATTTTGGCAGCTCCGCCACTTGGCAACGCCAACCAGCCTGCACACAGTTTTCATGGACATAAAACGATAGACCGTGATTCTAAAGGGCATCTTCTTCTACCTTTCTTGTGTTGCAAGTTAATCTTTGATTCTGAAGCAACATTGCATGCACGCATGTGCCATCAAAAACATCGTCTTTGTCCCCCGGCCAGGGCACAGATAGCCCCGGAAAAGTCAGTGTGCATGTGGAATTCGTGAACATTTTCTATGTCAATGTGTTGAAAGTCTCATACTTAAATAACCATGGATAAGTGTTCAAGGTTGATATCTGGCTCTGGGTTATAAAGAGATCATTTCCATGTCAAGACTGATTTGATTTTTTACAAAATCAGTACTAGATATAAATATATTGACCAAACTTTGGAGAATTCAAAAGTCAGCTTTATAAAAGAAAAAGAAAACAGTCCTGTAAAACCTGTGCCTCACATCATCAGACCTTCAGGAATCACGAGACCGATTTTGTGGTGATTTGTCAGCATTGACATGTATGAAAGCCATCCGATCGGCTGGATGCACACTGGCCAAAGCCGTGACTTTTCGGTAATGCTCAATTAGGCCTTTTCCTACTTCTCACGTTTTATTTGTAATCTAAGCCAGAAACCTGCCTATAGCCATTCTTTAATGTTATCCTAATGACAACGCGAACTATAACTTAGAATGAAGCAAGCAGCAGCATCTCAGTGGTTCCACTAAAGAAGACAAAAGCTGATACATTTAAACCTAGACTCCTCTGAAGTTCTCTCTGTGTGAAAACGCAGACTTTCGATGTGACGTGCTCTCTAGGTCTCGGCACTCATGGACACTCAGGAGGGAAAGGAACCCTGCTGTCAGGTCAGGATGTATAAGCCAGAAGTCAACCATTTTAAAATGGCAGGAAACCCCGTCATCTGGGAATGAAGTCAGCAGTGGCCTGGAAGAGGAACCCTTTCTCCGCACGATGTAGTGAGCGCGGGAAACACGCTGCTGATGAGTGCAGGGTTGCCTGCGCATCGTTGCTGGCGTCTGTCTGCGGGAGCAGGGAGGAAGATTCCTAAGGGCCGAGGTGAAGTGGGTCCCGTGAAAATGCACCACGAAGACCAGAGGGAGAGTATCCGAAACTGCTGGATCATCAGATCGATGGACACGAAGATGACGAAGTTAGGTTGCTTCGTGCAGTTCAAACATTTGTACAGAGTCTTCCCACGTTGCCTCGTATTGACAGCTACAGATCAATGGTAATTTTTGATCATTTTCAACCTACATAAACCTATTGACCCCACGGCCACCTTTGGGGCACTTCAAGTCGTCAAAACCAATCAGAGGAGCTGGTATAAAATCGTGATACGGCTGAAGACTCCAGGTAGTTTCACAGGCCGCCAGGAGCAGAGTCGAGAGGTACAGATGTAGTTCGAATTGCCAGCAGAACCTCGACTGGCAGAGTGTTCCAGAGAGTCTCGTCTTTGTCATAAAAGGACGTGCTGATTCGTATCCAGACTCTGACCCTCATGCACATAAGTTAAAAAAGAAAGAGAAAGGCTAAGTCTCATTGGAAATATTAGACTGCGGAAAATAGATTATTCTCGTTTTTCTTTGTTGAGTCATTCTTTTCATTTGCTACCTGACAAAAGTAATTAATATACTTCTAGAATTATATAGATAGAGGTAGAGATATAATTATAGATATTATCTGAATGTGGACATGCAAGGAAAAAGACCAAAGGGAAGCTCAGAGGTCAGGGATAACATATATATGAAAAGAATCAGGATGAAAGAGTGAAGAGAAAGAGAAAGAAGAGAAAGAAGTCAGCATATTAAATTAAGATCGTCCCCTAGGGAAAGGAGAAAGGGGCGGAGCAGAAGCAGAAAGAAGTAAAATTATTTTTAATGAAGACTTTTACTAGTCAGTGGGCCAGAATGCCACATTTCCCCCCGCCCCCCCAAAAAAAATTGAATCCAAACATTTAAGATCCGTAGTGCTCAAGCAAATATTCTGAATTTAAGGAAAATAACAAGTAACTGAATAAAACAGACACGCCCAATCCGCAGAGTGGACTATGCCCAGATTCTACAGCAGGATTCTAAAATGGTGAACTTTGATATTGGAAATTCATTCTGGCGTTTCCTAAAATGCCAAAGAATAAACTAGTGATGGTTGTTTTGTCATTTTTAAATTTTCTTTTTTCTTAAATGTGGTCTTTACTAAACATTGACAAAAAGCAAGGCTGTTAATAAGGTTAATTTAAGGTGTGTGTGTGTGTGTGTGTGTGTGTGTGTGTGTGTGTGTGTGTGTAGCTCTTCAGAAATAAGAAAATAGCATAATAGGGAAACTTGTCTTTAGTATAAATTTATGATATAAAAATTCTTCTTTACATTTCCTTTACATTTACGGTATGTGATCATTTCCAGTTTTTTTTTTTTTTTTTTTTTTTGAGAAGTAGACCAAACTAGGCAAAACAAGTGCCGTGACCTCCTTTCATTTCTGTGCCAGGCAGGCGTGAACTTCAACTTGAGATCTGTCTGCAGGTCTTATTTCTATATTAGATGATGAAGGTTTTCAGGCCAGGGCATTTCGGATACTTCTGCTTTGAAGGATCTGCGCTCTAAATGTGTATTAAAAGAATCTATAATGAAATCAGTTTTGTGAGTTTTCTAATGGTTACCGGGAGCGTGTGCCCGATGACTGAGTGCTGCTTGTTAATCATTAAGTGCTCGTGTTATCAGAAGTGTTTGATCGTATTGCCATCTAGGGGCTGAATGGAATTCTCAGCTCTGAAATAAACCGTCATTGAGCAGGTGCCGCTATTGACAATATACATATGTTTTTGCTTTAGAGTCCACATGCTTCTCATGTTTCTTATGACAAAAAGCTATCTCTAAATGTCCCCCCATAGCCTACCTGTTTTATATATAATCCGTTCGAGGTGATTGCTATTTGCTTTGGAGCTTGTACTTTTTCGGCATCTATTACTGAATATTCTGAACAAAGAATTTTCCTTTTTTGCATTATTAATCTTGCCGACGTTTGTCCTATTTCCACAGAAAAGGAATCATTTATCAGAAAAGACTGTTTGTAATCAGGACTTGTAACATCCTCAGATTTAATATTCATTATGGCCATTCTAGTTTTGTGCTATATTTATCTAAACGGCCAATCCAATGTTGTAGAGAAATAAGTTTTAAATATTTATGACCTAACTTTTAATATTTAAAAAAATAGAAATTAGCAAAATTTGTTTCAGAGTCTGGTTGCTTAGCAAATGTTTAAATATTAAAAGATTTCAGGAGGTTAGCATGTGATTTCATAATGGCATTTATTGAAATAGGAAAATTGACTTTACAAGTTTATGATTGACAAGTAAAGGAAAGTATATTTCTCTGCTTGTGTTCAACACATAATAAGAAACATTAGCACAGTTGAAACTTATAACCAAGAAAGTGAGGAAACAGTGTCGAAAATTATATCTGTATATGTTTTGATTTTATCTAACCAATTTTTTTAGAAAATGGTTCAGTTTGATTTTGCCACCTCACTTTAGATTTTATTCAAAATGATTTAGATGCCCCCGCATTAAGGAGAATTTCCATCCATATAACTTTGTCTGATGCTTTTGAGTGCCCACTCTCAGAAATACCTTCCTCTTTTCCATATCACATTCCTCCTTCCATGCCCACTGAAAAAAGAAGACGATTGCCATATTTCAACATTTAATAAACCAAAGTTGACCTCACACACCATTAAACATGAATATCATTTTAAACCAGTCAAAACTTCCTCGTGATCATTCACATCCACTGGGTGTTGTACACAAAGTGTGTGTGTGTGTGTGTGTGTGTGTGTGCGCGTGTGCGCGTGTGTGTGTGCGTGTGTGTGTGCGCGCGCACGCGCGCGCACATTACAGGTTCACCTGCAGACATAATTCCTACCTGTAAATAGACATATCCGTCCTGCCCAGATGAGGAAAGAGCACCGTGGGCTCATTCAAAACATTAGGATACTTAGTTCCCATTAAGTTCTACAAAATATGTTAAACATTGCTCTCCAAGCAGAAAAAAAAACTAATTCTGTTACTCTTTTCTTTCAGATCAAGAAAGGCCCAATTCTAGAAGCCTAGCTAACAGTTACTTTTGGTAAATTTCATAGTTTTAGTTATGGTGTTTTTAACAATGACAATATTTTCACATTTGTATCCATAGTAGACTTCTCTAAGGGTATCTGTGCCTTCTTAGTCCAGTTGGCACGTTGCTATTGTTTTCTTGTGTTTATTTTATTGCATTTGTAAGATATAAATACACACCAGGAGAATGAGAGGGAGATTAGGGACATGGGGAGCCTTATGTAGAACCAAATAGCATGGGAATTCACGAAGGAGTTAGGGTCACTCAGGTTAAATCTCCACTGATGTGCATCGTGACCCGGATGCAGCTCCGACCTCCGAGGCATCATAGATTTTTGTAGGTGATATGTCACATCCTTCGGGTTGCGAGGTCTGAAAAGGCAAGGACCCTATCCGATCCACACTTTGTGGATATGTCTGAAATTATACAACACCAGGTAATATATCCAGGTATCAAGAATAAGAAAAAGCCACGTTGTTTTCTTAATTTCATTAAAAACTGCAGTCACGGTGGTGCTGCCATTTCTGATGGATCTTGGAGAGTGACTTTCCAGTAGTTTTCTGGAAGAAAACTGACCTGCTCATCTTCCTCACAGGGCACAAGCCACGAAGCCCACCTGTTCGGGTTAGAACCGTTCACGACGTACCGCGTCGGCGTTGTGGCCGCAAACCAGGCGGGCGAAGTGTCGAGCCCCTGGACTCTCGTCCAGACCCCAGAATCGTCCCCGAGCGGCCTGAGCAACTTCACGGTGGAACAGAAGGAGGACGGCCGGGCCTTGTTTCTGCAGTGGTCGGAGCCCCGGCGGACCAACGGCGTGATTAAGGTAATAACGCGTGCGGTCGACGTGAAGTCATGTCCAGTGACCTCCAGGTGAACACATGAGCCCTGGCGTGCCATCAGGCCACCGTGGGGAAGCTCCCTTCACAGCCCGTCTGATTCCCCTAGATAACTCCTCTAGGCATCAAATCATAGGTCAGAGAATGGCGGCTCACGTGCGGTGTGCTCCCCGTGAACCCAGCGCCCGGCCGAGTGCGGTCCCCAGATCATCTCATTCAACGCTCATGCCAGCCATGCGAGGAGGGCACCCGACACCTCACGAGGCCTGTGACGGCTGAGTGACTGCCCGGGCCCACACCGCGGATGACCAGCTGGGATGCGAAGCCAGGAAGTCGCACCGGAGCTGAGCACGCAGTGACCATGTGCTCATGGGCCCCGGAATGATCCAGCTCAGTGGCTCGCCGAAGCCTTGCCGAATTTGCACGTTAAATAGTGTTCCCTGAGCAGGAGCCAGGGAGACCCAGGTGTCTGCCACCTCCCGGCCTCCACACGGGGCCATGAGAAGAAGTCTCGTCCATGTCGCGTGGGGACCCCAGGCTTCCCCACCCGTGAGCACAAGCGAGGCTGCATTTCCGTCACGAGCCCACACCACCCATAGGAAAGGCCGCGCTCGCCTCCAAGCGATGGCGACTCGGCAGTCTGTGACCAAATCGGCCTCTCGTATCCTGGACCACCCCTCAGACCCTCGTCAGCGGCCTTCTAGAGCTCAGGGCTGCCGATTCCTCAGCCACACCTTCTGTAGACACTCTGCCTCTCCTTTACCGCACCCCTCAAAGTGACAACGGCACCCCCATTAGTTCACTTGAGACTAAGCTGCAACTTTGGACGAAGCTTTTCTGAAAACCCCATGAGGGGGATGGCAGCAGGAAATCACCCGCAGCAGGGCCCTAGGCCCGTCCTCGTGGCCCCTGCAGGGACCTCGCTGCTCAGTACAGTGGCCGCCACTCTGCAGAAGTCCAGGCCTGGATGAGGAGCAGAAGCAGAATGCTTTCTGCCAGCCTGCCTGTGTGTGGTGGCGCCAGGCTTTCCCTGCTCTGGGACAGGAGGCTTGAGCCTTGGGGTCCGTGGGCTTAAAATCCCAGCCACAGCTCTAAGGTCCCTGTCACGGGACAGTTTCCTCCCCTCACCCCCATCATCACAGCATCCGTCTCTGGGAGTGTGTGTTTTCCGCCCCAGTGCTGGCCTCCTGCCAGTGTGGTGGATGATAGGGGCATCCTTGTATCTTCATTCACACCTCACCATGTTTTTGTTGAGCTTCTACTAAGTATCAGGCGTTTATTCAGGAGTGAACAAGACAGACAAGGTCCCTGCTGTCACAGTCCTTAATTGTGTGTGTGTGTGTGTGTATGTGTGTGTGTGTGTGTGTGTGTGTGTGTGTGTGTGTGTTTGTGTGTGTGTTTGTGTATGCATACACAGATGTGGGAGCACAGAGAAACAAAAAGCCAGTCCACAAACAAGAGAACTTCAGAGTGATGAATGCTATAAATAAAATTAAACAGAATCATGCAATTATGCCCGCTCAGGCTATTTCAGAATGGATGATCATTTGAATTGAGTTGACATTTGAGCTGAGCCCTGAATGACAAGACAGAGTCCGTCATGTGAAGCTATGAGAGCAGAATGTTCCAGACAAAGTGAACAGCAAAATGCAAGGCCTGAAGCCAGGAATGAACTTGGTATCTTCACGTGAAGGGAAGAACGCCGGTGTCAGGGAGCCGTGGGAGGGGGCATGACAGCACCGATGAGCTTGGAGGGGGGTGGGGGGCAGACTGTGGCCTGTGGTAAGAAGTTTGGAATCGATTGTAAGTGCAGCAAAAAATTACCGAAGGATTTAGGCAAAGGAATAGCATAATCAAATTTATGGTTTGTTTTTTTTTTTTTTTTTAAATCACTCTGGCTGCTGTGTAAAAAATGAACTACAAGGAAGCCATTGGAGTTTGGAAGCTGTTAAAGAATTCAGGACAGAATCGATGGTGGCCTGAATTAGAGTGGGGGTCGTGGATGGGTTGGAGATCCATTCCGAAGGTGGAGATGACGAGATTTGTCAATGGGTTGGATTTGAAACGTGAATGACTTCTGGGTTTTGGCCTTGAGTCATTGCCTCAAGCTAAGGTTTGAAGATATACAGGTTTCAGGGGGCAAGTTGGCCATTGGAGATTCAAGTCTAGCACGCTCTCGAGAGTTCTTCACTAAGGTAGACATGTTTGGAATTCGCTAGCAGTGGGGTGGTATTTAAACCCACAAGCCTGGAGGAGATGAGCTGTGGAGAGAATATAATGAGAGGTGATGAGAGATGACCCAACGTGGTGGGTCAGGCCCTGGGAATACAGAAATCTGGAAGTCTGGAAGAGGAGGAGGCACCATCGTAGGAGACTGAGAAGAGGCAAGTGAGGCAGAAGGAAAGGGAGATGAGCGGGCTGTCCCAACAGTGAGGCGAGAATACGCCGACGGCTGCTGAGAGATCAGGTACACTTAGGGCAGAGACGTGACCTTGGATTGGGAAAGGAGGTCATTGTGACCTGACAGGAAGATCAGGAGGCGAAATGGGACACCTGGTTGGGATGGTCGAGGGCAGAATGGCAAGTGAGGGAGCGTGGACAGCAACTCTGTGAAGATGTATGAATGAGAAAGCAGGGAGGCGGGCGGCAGTGGGAGACTGTGGTGTCAGGAGGTCTTATTGAAACTCAGTGATGGCTGAGTGCATTGAAACGCTAATGGCAATGACCCAGGAGAGGGAGACATTAGTAATGCAGGAGATGATGAGAATAATTGCAGGAGTCAAGTCTGTAGGGAGGAGGAGAGGGGCTCCAGAGTTTAGGGGGGCTCCAGCTGGGGCAGAGGTCCTTCATCCATAGCCACAGGAAGGCAGGCAAGTCGTGCACGTTTAGAGGCACAGGGACCTGGGGGTGATGATAATGAGAGCATCCCTTCCCGACCGCTTCTGTTTCTTCACTACCTATGAGGGAGGGAAGAGCGTGGTTGTGGTTAGTGGGGAAAGGAGACGATATGAAAGAATCACTTTGGGAAATGAGAGAGCAAACATGGTGGGCGGATGGAGTAGGAATGACAAATTGGTAATCGCTGATTAAACATTTATGGTAAGAAAAAAAATCACACCAAAATACAATAGTCCAACATAAATAGATTTCCAGAACTCTAAGCTGTTTAATCTTAAGTAATATTAAAGTATGCCGACATTCCAGTCTCAGGGAAGGTCCCCCAGGAACCAGCTGCGGGAATGTTTCTAATTGGATCGCCCTCCCAAAGGGTCCCGGTATGTGTCCTGTCCCCTCGTGAGAGACACCATCACAGAGAGTCACTGCCACCTGCAGGGACATCTCCTCTCAGGTGCACCGAAGCGGGAAAAGGGCAGGAAACCGCTGTTCAAAACCATCAACGTTCAACTTAAGCCCCATCACGTTTTCCCCGAAGAACGAAAGCTCTACCCTTGTGTGATGGATGTTCGCATGGTTTTCCCCGGAACGAAGAATCCCTCGTTCCAGTGGAGTGATCGTTTCTCCACGGCCTGCGAGGGAAAGCAGGGTGGCTTTCCCCATCGTCTGGTCATCACAGTCTGTACCTGCGTTTTGTGTGTCTGCAACGTACACCCGCAAACACACCGTTGCATCCCTGGCACCTGGTACAGGTGATGAAGCGTTGCGATTTCGTCTCCCAGGTAGTGCCGTGGGAGGCTGACGATGCAGTCAGGCCCCACTCACCCTGCTCAGCGTGAGGTCAGAAGCACTTAGCATCCATCAACTAGGGGATCTGAACGCTATTCCCTACGTTAAAAAAATAAAATGAAATAAAACTAGGAAGAAACCGCATGAGCACTCCTTAAGTCAAAGAATCACGTTTGACACCTTTAGCTTTGAGATATGTGCCCACATGATATCCAACCTTTAAAAAAGAAAGAAAGAAAAGAAAAGCGTGGTTCCTCTTCCTGTGGGCTGCCCATTAACTGGAAAAGATCACATTCCCCGAGTTAGTGTCAGGTGCTTTTTTCCGTTAGGCTCACGGAGATGACGGGCGGGAGAGGGGAGAAGGGAGAAGGGGCGAGCGCGGTACCAGGACTCAGGCGCTGCGCGCGTCACCACGCTTTTTGGCTCCTCTCTCTCTTCCTGCAGACCTACAACGTCTTCAGCGACGGGGTGCTGGAGTGCGCCGGCCTGGCGCGCCGCTGCGCCCTGCGACGCCTGGAGCCGGCCACGCGGCACGCGCTGGCGCTGGAGGCCTGCACCGCGGCGGGCTGCGCGCGCTCCGCGCCCCGGGCCGCGTGGACCGCCGAGGCGCCGCCGCGCGCGCAGCCGGCCCCGAGCGCGCGCTCCGTGCGCCCCAGCAACGTCCTGCTCACCTGGGCCGCGCCCGAGCACCCCAACGGCCGCATAACCCGCTACGAAGTGCTTCGCAGGTGCTTGGAGGGGGAAGTCCCGGGCAGCCCGACAGCCCCGGCCGACGAGAAGGTCGTGTGCACGGAGTCCGAGGCCGAGCGCGCTGCGCTCGCGTGCAACGACACCGGCCTGCGGCCGTGGACGCTGTGCCGCTACAGAGTGCGCACGTGGAACGCGGCCGGCCACACCGGCAGCCCGTGGACCGCGGTGAGGACGCTGCAGGCGCCCCCGGCGGGGCTCTCCCCTCCCGAGGTCACCTGTGTGCGCGCGAACCCCCCGGCGCTGCTGATTGCCTGGACCCCGCCAGAGCAGCCCAACGGGCTGGTGCAGGCCTACAGGCTGCACCGGGACGGGGCGCCCTCGCCCTTCAGCTTCGACGCTGCGGCTCGGAACTACACGGACGACGACGGGCTTCTTCCTTTCTGCACCTACAGCTATGCGGTCACGGCCTGCACGGGCGGGGGCTGCGCCACCAGCGGCCGCGCCAGCATCACGACCCCCGAAGCCGCGCCCGCGGGCGTCGGCCCGCCGGACCTTCGTGCAGTCAGTGCCACTCAGATCAACGCGTCTTGGGCACCCCCGTCGACTCCGAATGGGAGGATCACTAAGTATTCTCTCAGGGGTGACGGTCAGGAGTACCTGGCTGGGCACGGCCTGTCCCTGCTGGTTCCCCGCCTGCGGCCTTACACCCAGTACAATTTCTCGCTAGTCGCCTGCACGAACGCAGGTTGCACAGCTAGTGTGCCAAGATCCGCCTGGACGATGGAGGCCCCACCGCAGGACATGGACCCCCCAAAACTGCAAGTCACAGGCTCGGCCTCGATAGAAGTCACCTGGAAACCTCCAAGAAGCCCAAACGGCCAGATCAGAAGTTACGAGCTTCATCGGGACGGGAGCCTCGTGTACACTGGCCTGGAGACGCGCTATCACGATTTTACGCTGGCCCCGGGTGTGGAGTATAGCTATACGGTGACCGCCAACAACAGCCGGGGCGGTATTTTGAGTCCGCTGGTCACCGATCGGACCAACCCTTCGGCACCTTCAGGGATGGAGCCCCCGAGAGTGCAGCCCAAGGGCCCCCAAGCGCTATCAGTGAGCTGGGACCCTCCTGTGAGGGCCAACGGCCGCATCGTCAACTACACCCTCTTCGTCCGTGAGCTGCTTGAAAGAGAAATGAAAACCATACGCATAAATGCAACTCACGATTCCTTCATTACGCGGGCCTTCGTAGTCAAGCAGCTGCAGCCGTTTCACAGGTAGGTGCCCAGCGCGGGGTTTGCCAAGAGGGAGCGACTGGCCTTTCCATGGTGTGAGTCCTCAGTCAGTCCCGATGAAGACTCTGAAAGCAACACGTGTGATGTCCCCTGCCCGAGTCCACCATGCATGAACCACATCCTCAAACCACAAATTCAGAATTTGTGCAGCTGTCATTTGGGGCATCTGTTTTTCAGAGATGTTCGCAGTTCACAGTGTCTGGAACAAGTAGCACAGAGATGGGTCAGTTCCTAAGTCTAGTTCCTCCTGGAGGCCCCCGGACAGCCTGAGAGTCCCAGTGGAGTCAGTCATGTGATGCAGGCTGTGGGGGAAAAAAAAAAAATGAGGTATTATTTCTAAGTATGGGAAAGGTGCCACCCGTGTGAGCGTTCTTATGGGCCCAAGTTGGACTGAACAGCATTTAGTTCTGGGAACATCCTTCTTACTGAACCTGGCGCTTCTTCCAGAGGTAATGAGGTTCCTCTGACTATTCCCTCACCCCCGTAGGGCTGGTGAGGGGTGCCTTGCTGGGCAGGGCCCGTCCCTGCTGGCCCCTTCCTGACATCCCGGTTTCGAGGGACAGTGCCGCCTTGCCAGCGCACATGTTCCCAGCGGCCGCCTCTGGCCCCCGGGACGTGCCCAGGTGTGTGCCCCTCCCACAGCTTCACGAACTGCTTGGCATTTTGCCCCACCATATTTTAAGTAGTTTCCATCCTTAGAGAGAAGAAGAAGAAGAAGACGTTTTATGCTTAAAATTCAGCAAAATCAATAGAACCATTTTAACAATTTAAAGGCCCAAAGGGTTGATTTCCAGCCACCATGGGCAGAACTCGGCTCCCACTGCCACGGTGGGCGGATTAGATCCGTTCTCTAGTTACCTCTGTTGCACGGTGCTGTTTCAAGGGAGCATTCATGGTCTTATGTGTCCACTCGTGACGGTTATTTAGGGTCGCGTTAAGTATTAGCCAGCAATGAAAGCTTCTGCAGGCATGGTCCGTAGCTACCCACGTGCCGTGTTAGCTGGTTTTCATGCTGGTCTGAAAAGGCCCACGTGATCGGCAGATTTGCACTGCACACCGGCTTCCTCTTCACCTGATGGGTAGCTGCAAGTTTCAAAAATCATAGCAACTTGCTCCTCCTTGAAACTCTCATTTGTAAAGATTTCTGGAGAAGAAAAAAGTTTGCAGATGTGAGGGGGCCATACTTCCCAAGGAGAAAAGAGAAGGAGAAGTTTGATTTACCTAATAACCTAGCAATGGTATTTAAGATAATGAGGGATCTCTCTTCACCATCCATAGTAAATGAAGATATAAACTATAGTAATGATTTAAGTCAGAGTATCGCTTCTTTGTGAAATTGGGGTTCATGTAGTTTGGGTTTTTTTTCCAGCAGATTAATGTTTACTAAATACTACATATTAGTGTTTCCTCTTGGGGGCACCCCCACCCCGCACGGGTCAGTGGGAAGGAGCCCGGGGATCCCTTAAGCAGCAGAAATGATCTGACTCAGAATTTTAAAGCTACTACAGGTAATTCAGAAAGCCAATAATCCATTTGTGGGAAATGGAACCCGACTTCACGGAATTGGCTAGAAGTCAGATCTGCCGTACACAGCGGTGGGTTTGGTCCCCTCTGAACTGCTGTCCCCAGCACGGTGGGGAAGGGCATGAGAGCAGAGGGGGTGAAGGAGGAGCAGAAGAAGGGAATGAGATGTGTCACAGAGGAAGGGCAGAGTGTAACTGAGGGAAGGAGGGAAACAGCAAGGAAGAGAACAGGAAGCAGTCATTGTATAAGCAAAGAGAAAAGGCAGAAAATAGAAGGGGAAAAGGTCAGACCCCCCAAAATAAAGGAAGAACGGAAGATGGCTGATGCTTAAGAGAAAATTAGGGATGCCGTAATATCACTGAGGTGTGGAAACAGGCAAAAGGCTATGGGCGCTTGGTACTGACAGAAGCCCCTTTTGTTGAAAGGGAAAAGTCCCTGCTATGGAAAGACTTTCCAAGCAGCAAGGGACCAACTATGAGGCAAAATGTAATTGATTGGCTGAGTTTAACTGGGTGGTGATAAGGTGCCACCGTGATGGATAATCTAGTGTGTGGCTGGGTCACTTTGGCCGCCAAAGGTCTTGGTGCGGTGTAAGAGAGCCCGTCCCAGGATGTCAGGTATCAGGTGAGGGGATTTATCACTGCAGAGACCTTCCCTCCAGCATGTGGCCAGATGTGAGGGGCGGAGGCAGGAGGAGCCCAGGGCCGGAAACGCTCACGTGTCAGCATCCACCTTCTGCGTGGCCATGCTGAGTAATTCTGCAGCGTACCAGCCTTTGCGTGCCGGGGAGGATCTTGAAAGTCTCTTTTCTCCTTACGCTCCTGGTGTGGGAAGCACTGTGCCCACCCTTTCCACACAGATGCAAACCATTGCCTTAGTTTGGAAAGCCAGGAGGACCGAACATGTTCTAAAGTTTCTGTGGAAACATGCTTTTGTTGTTCCTTAAGAGGGTTAGCGATAGATCAGAGTAAATATCAGTCTACTTGTCTTTTTTGTTTGTTTGTTTTTTCTAAAAATCGTTGGTCTTTGAAAGATGCTCGCAGTGAAAATCTACGTTGCAGGTAACAGGCTCTTTCTGCCTTGCATCCCGAAGGTACGAGGTCCGTGCTGAGGCCTGCACCGAGCTGGGGTGTGCGTCAAGCGACTGGGCTGCTGCTCACACCGCCGAGTCGGCGCCTCTGATGCAGCCTCCCCCACACCTGGAGGTTCGGTCAGCACCTGGAGGGCTCCGGCCAGAGGTTTCCGTGCTGTGGGCAGGACCGGGTCAGCCCAACGGCAGAGTCTCACGCTACGAGCTGTACAGAAGACAGACAGCCGCGCCGCCCGGGGCGTCAGGGCCAGTGCTGGCCTACAACGGCAGTGCCAGCTCCTTCCTGGATGCTGAGCTCTCGCCGTTCACGGAGTACGAGTACCAGGTAAGAAGTGGGCCTTGTTGGGCGTTCACACTGAGGTCATGTGGCCACAGCTCGGCACCTGTGTGTACAAGTCGCTTGCAGTTTGAAAAGCCCCTTAAACATGGGGCTCAAGCAAAATTATTATAGGATATAATAATTTTGAGGGAGGAAAGTCTGTATTCATTCACCATATTCACTTTCTCAGTTTTGGATCCACGTGATGTGTGCTTTTTATTTCCGTGCAGATTTCAGGTGAAGTATTTGCATGTCTTAGGGATGAAGTGGTTTCCATGGCTGACTCTGTTGGTGTTATCTCTTGATGGGAGATACTCCTTGTTAAAAGATCACGGTGACAGTAACTCATGAATTGTACCGAGATGCAATAAACTAATGGCCAGAATCCTACCTAGCCCCTGTGCTCAGGAAAGATGTGGAATGCTGAAGAATTGAGAGAAACAGCTAAGCTGTGCATGGGGAGGAAGTAAGTTTCGTATAAGGATAAGGACAGCCTAAAAAGTAGAACTTTGCATATCCCTAAGAAGCCGAGAGTTTATGTACATATACGTATGTAGAAAGTATTCAGAAATCTGTAGAAACCTGCGTCAGGCTTCTTTTGCTTTGCCCTCAGCATGCACTCTCGCCCCTTACTTGGGCTGGGTGGGGGTGCGGTCAGTGAATCAGACTGTCTCATAGCCAAGTGGTGGGCCCATGGGCCCCCAGCCCCAGCCCCTCACGTTCGCCTGGGGCTTGCCGTTCAACAGAGTGACTCCAAATTTTACAAGGTGGGAATGAGAAGTCAGGATAAAATATTCCTAATCTCTGCCCGAAAGCTTTTCTTGCTCCTGCTGTTTCCCAGTACGGCTGTACAGCGGGCTTTTTAATCCCGCATAAGTCCCGAGAAGCTCCTCGCCGCGCACGTCAGAGTCGGTTCCTCTTGCCTGCAGTCAGAGGAAGCTCGCTGCCTGATGCAGGCACAATGCCAAGTGCAGTTTTCTAAAAGAGGAAACAACCTCGAAAAGCTGACCCCAACCAGAAATAGCAAAATCATTAAGTCACCGAGAATCCGGTGAACAAATCAATGAGGACAGTGATCAGAGGTAACGTCTTACGTATGAGCACAGTGTATGTGGGACAGTAACGAACAGGACAGACTACCCAACGAAGTTAGAGTTGAAAAGATGGATTCTTGAATGGTGTGGAGAAGTACACAGCTATAAATCCATAATCCCTTGTTTGCAATTCCACATCTAAAAATCTCTTAAAAATAAAAGTATGTTTCTCGGTTTGGCCAAACTCATGTGGCACCAAAACCCAGTCTAGACAAACGTGAGACTATTGACAGCATTTGTTTATCCCATTTAATGTACATGTTTATATGATTTGCTGCAGAAATACTGTGTCTTATTACAAGACAATTCTGGGGAAATATACAGTAGTATTTTATGACCTTTCCCAAATCTGGAAAAAGAAATTATTTATTTAAAAACACCTCAGGTCCCAAGGGTTTAGGCTCGGCATTGTAGTTTATGTCGTGAAGAAACAAAACACTCATTGATGCCACAGTTGGAAACGGAATACGGTTAGGATGAGCCAGAACCTGTGTGGCCATCCTTCTGTTCTCTCCTCATTATCTTTACTGAAACATGTCAAGTCATCAAAGACCCCTCTTTTCTCAATTATCTACTCTCCCTCATGAATAAAAATGCACCTTTGTTAGAGTCAGCATGAAATCTTTGGCCTCTAATCAGAAGAAACTAAATGTCTCTTAGATAAAACGGGAAGCAAACTAGTGATTATGGCTCCTTCGGCATCCTGTTGTGTCATTGGGCTAAATAATTGGCCATGTGATCTGTAGACATCTGTTTTCTAAGGAATGGAGAACTCTAAGGGTGTGTCTTGGTTCTAGTTGGTTTTCTCACCAGGAGGAGTTAAGAGCCACCAGGCACCAAGGGACCCACAGTTCAGAGGGAGGCAGAGTTAAGGACCTCAGGCTGAGCTGTCTCTTCTGCAGCTGTTGCTCTGTCCTGCTTCTCCACACTCATTCCAACCCCTGAAAGTAGTTCATTTTGTTTGCATAACAAACTGTCTCAAATTTGCATTTACTAGTTCATCCCTGTCACAACCTAAGAAAGGTAGAGAACAAGTAAAAAGAAAACCTAGGCTATCAGCCAAATAATTCAGTTCTTATGGAAAAATTGTGAAAAATATAGATTAATGAACTGAAGTAAGTGACCTAAAGTATTGTATGTATTTATCCTGTGTAAGTGCTGGGTCTGGATGGACCCTGAGTCATCACACGGAAGTCCCAAGCATTTTCCATACCCCATTTAGAGAACACCTACTGAGCATGTTTCCTTCTTGGCTTTGGACTTGCCTTTAATTCGGGGTTAATCTCACTAATGTATATCTGACCAGTGTGGGGGCTTGCATTTGTTTGTTTAGTTCCCCGTGAGAACTAAGCCGCACCCACCCCCAGCTCTCATGGCTCGGAGTTCAATGACGGGTTGATATGGTCTGACCAAGTAGTGCATTTTGTTCTAGAACTTGAGGGCCCAGGAGCCACAGCTTAGACCGAAGGCCCTCAGGACCCTCCCATGAATAGGAACCTGAATCCTGCCGCCGGGGCCAGGACCGCGTCCTTATGTCCCCGTCACACCCTCTCTCCACCCAGAGATGGTTTCTTCCCGCGTGAGTGTGGGTTTGCTCCAGTGCACATGTGCGCACACCTCTCTGCTCTGTGTCTGTCTCACGGCGTCCCCGAGGACTCCGTTCGTCAGCTCCTGCTGCTGGCAGGTTTTCTCATGCCTTTGAGACAAGTTAGCCAGCTAGAGACAGGTCCTTTCTCGCCTTCATGCGGATGAAACTTAGGCTTGTGTTTGACCTACCGCGATATTGGTCCTCCTGGTTCGCTGGACCTGCGATGTTAAATACAGCCAGATTGTCATATTGTCCCTAAGTGAAGGTGGTGTATCGTTCCAGCCTGCCCTCACGGGCACTCCCGTTAATAAGGTGACCAGAAAAATAAAGGCTCCCCAGTCATCCGAAACTTAGGTCCTGTAAAAATGTCCTGGCAAGGGTGAGGCATTTTTTACTTATTTCCTTATATATAACCTGTACATTGAGTATTTAACAACCCATCAAGTTCAAAGCATGTGCCCAGGGACGAGGATGAGGGTTGGAGGCTCAAAAAATCATGGACTCAACTTCTCAGGGAGCTGAGGCTCAGCTGATGACACACAGAGACCCACACCTGCGAACGGAGTCTCCCTGAGGGTATGCGGACGGCAGTGTGAGCTGTGAGGAGAGCTTTGGGACACCTGAGCCGTGGCGTGGCAGACCTGGGGGGAGGCAGAGGCCTCCTCCCCTTCAGGGCAGCAGCTTCACCCCGAGCTCCCGGCTGCTCTCACTCCTCAGAAGCCTGAGGAGCAAGGTGGTTCCGTGATGCCGAAGGCTAAGATGATTCCATCGAGACACGCGGAGGCACCGTTTCTCTATTTCTTCAAAAAAAAAAAAGGCTCTCTCGAGTCTCTCTACCTTTGCAATCGAATGCCTCTCGCCCACCCACTGTTATTGGACCCTGCGTACGAATTCGAAACATTCCCTCCTGTATCAGCCAGGATCTCAGCAAGAGAGGAAGCTTACCCAAAGGGGCATTAGAGGAGCATTTAATGTAAAGACCATTTAGAAGGTATGGGCAGGACTAAGAATATCATGAGGCACATTTAAATACCCAGGGACTAGCTAGAGCCAGAATCCGTCACCCCTCATCCCAAAGAAGTGGACCCTGGAACCAGCAGGCGCTAGAGCCAGCGGCGGGGGCTGCAGAGAAGGAACGCAGCCTCGTCAGACGGGGGTCCCAGAGCGAGAAGTCAGAACCCTGGACCGTCTCCTTCCTCCGTGGGGTGGTCTGCAGGGCCAGCCTCATGGGGGGCAGGGCAGGAAAGGGCAGAGAACAGATCCGGAGGCAAAAGGAGAATTCGCAGCACAGGCTGCTGCAGACTGGTGCTGCTCCTCACTCACTCTGTGACAGTGTCTCCCTGACACGACCCTTCCTGGGCCAGAGGATCGCCTGGCAAGCGGTGTCTTGCCCCTCTATGATGGTCGATAAAGACGCCAAACAAATCTGAAGGCTTAAGGAGGATTGCACTTAAGCACTCGGACGAATGGTATGGTTCCATTACATTCTGAATAAATGTCTTTGTCTGCATGAAGCACTCATATCCACAGGTGGAAATAAATTTGTTACCATATTTAATGGTAAATCAGATGCCTTCTATTGGAATCTTTAAGAAAACGGTTGTGGCTTTGTCTTGTAAATTGATTTATTTATCTATTGATGGATCCGATCATTACGGAGATGCCCATAAGTATCTAGGAAGCTGCAGTTCTCTCCTTGATGCCTATAGGCATGTTTGAAATGCAAGGAAAATTTTCTTTGAAGAATCTATCAAATTGCTCCAGTGGTTTCTTTTTGCATAGACTTTGAAATGCTTTTGAAAGTTTTTAATTAACAGTAAGGCAAAGTAGAGAATGTCATCCAGTCGACAAGTTTTGATGCAGAAACAGTATATCTGGAGAGCCAGGCTTCATTTCTTCTCACTCTAAGTCCTAGAGTCGGGAGGACCTGAAGGAAGGTACACAGAGAGAGGTGGGCTGAACTCAGGGTGCTGTAAAGAGTTTTTTATTATTGAACCGGAATAGCTAAATGGAACCAGGAATCGTGTGACAGACTTGCTATTTAGTTCCACTTTCTCTTCCAAAACTTTTCACACAGATGACTTAATAGTCACCACTATTATTTATTTAGTGCTTGGTATGGGCTAAGCTTTACATGCTTTAACTCATAACAACCATTAGAGATAAGAGTTGTTACTAAGAATAACACTTAGAAATCCGAGGGATTGAGAGATTAGTTAACATGCCCAAGGACACAGTTGGTGAGTGGGAGAAATGGAATCCGAACCTTGAGATTCAGATTCCAAAGACTGTATTATATTCCTAAATTCACCCCACGACTGCTCTAAATTGCATTTGTATACAGCTCTGGGGCTTTCAAAAATCTTAATAAGATATTTCTAAATGTACTTATATTAGATATTTCTAAATGCACTAAATATTAGATATGTCTAAGTGTACTTATTCACCACCTCGTTCCTCAGAAGTTTATAGGAACGTTATTGCGTGCACATTTCAGAGTCGTCCTGTGAGGGTAGGGAGTGTTATTCCTTCTGCGTAATCGGGAGGCTGGGTGACCAAGCAAGATACTCAGTCAAAAGACAGCAGAGTCAGGTCCAGATTTTCTGACCCCAGGTCCAGTCATCGTGCCCAGATCTGGATCGTAACCTGGGCTGCACGCCTTACTGGCCCTGTATCCTCAGCCAGTAACTCAAACTCTCTAAGGCTCAGTTTCCTGACCTGTAGAAATGGGATCAAAAGCACTACCTTAGTAGGGTTGCTGTGAACTTTGAGTTAATTTAAAAGTGTAAAACTAAATTTTTTAAGATAAAATACATAGAAATTATTTAATTATCTAGCTGACCCCGTAAACTGTAAATCAGATAAAGTCACTCTCTGACTTGGAGCCTTCCTTTGGTCTCCCGTGAAAGGCAGACTCCTCTCTGGTTCACGGTCTGACTTCTGTCCACCTCTGCCTCATTCTCATCACTTCTTGAGAATCCAACCCCAGGACCTCGTACTTGCTTTTCTTTGCCCAAGACATCCTTACTCCAGATGTCCACGTGGTGATTTCCTTCTTGCCCTCAGCATCCCAGCTGGCTCGTCACCTCGTGAGAGCACCTCCTGCTGTCGCGCTACATCCCGCAGAGTTTGTATCCTACGAGTTCCTTCCTTTCTAGCACATTCAGTAAACAAGCACGAAGCACATAGGTAAGGGTATGGGTTGTGTTTATTTACTGAGTACCCCTCCCCACCAGGATGCTAACCCCAGCCTCGTTCACCGTTGTATTCCCAGCTCACAGGACAGTGGCACAGAGAAACGGCTCAGTCAGCATCTGTTGAATTAATGGATGATAAATAATTCTACCTGGTTAGCTGTACTGTCATTCCTGGGGTTGGCAGTCTTAACTGGGGATTGCGAGCTTAGCTTACTCTAGCAACGTAGTGTACATAAAGTGTCTGCTTCCCTGTTATATCAGTTGAGGCAGAGCTATTAATTCAGTTCACAGAATAGAATTCCAGGACACGTACACATGTCCGGAGCAGTATGGGAAGGTTGTGAGAACCATCAGCTTCTGTGCAACATGTAGTGTTGTTGCAAGCGTGATGATTGGCGGCAGGATTGGACGCCATGCGTCTGTGGTAATTCCCACTCTTTTACTATGAGGCTGCTGTTTGCAGAAGCTGCTGGTTAGTGCAGAGCTCTGCTTCAGTCTCAGGGAAGGGCCTGTGCCCAGATCCTCTTTCAATGGCGTCACATGGAAAAAGGGAAAGAGGTTGGGGCTTTTACATCACATACCTGCACTGGAAGGCCCGCCCCTCTGCCACTAACCAAGTGGCAGCAACTTTCTGCGCCCATGTTTCCAAAACCAACCTCAGAGGATTGCTGGGAAAATGAAACGAATTAGTGACTCTAATACACTTACAGACATGGAAGTGCCCAGTGAACCCATTAACTCCTTGTGCGGATCCCCCAGCAGAGCCGGACGGGTCCTGTTCTCTCTCCAGGAGAACAGATAGAAGCAGTGAAAAGCAGTGGGTGGTACATTCCAAATTTTCAGTGTCATCGCCGAAGTCAAACTGAGGCTAGTTTCAGTATGTCCCGCTAACACGGAAGCCAGCGTCCCCCCACCCTTGTATTTGAGAAGAGAGCCGTATTCAGTATTTACTGAGTCTGTCACTCAGCACTAGCGCTTTTCAGCAAGTCATTCCTTCGTGACGATAGCTTGCAGGACTGCCCGTGGAATGAACTCATCTGGAAGTCATGTGATTTCCGATTTATGGTCTTCTCTTTTTAGCCATGAGTCTCCCTCACTAGAATTCTGGCGAAGCCCACGCTGGCATAGCGTTCTTCGAGCATATCCAAAACCCACGACAAGCTACCCTTTAAAAGGGAATTAGCATGAGTGCCACGGGAAAATATACTCCAAGGTTGTAGATGACTTGACATGATTCCGTTGATTGTATCTTTTTATTTATGAGGCATAATTTATGAGCGCTGGAGAGCAAACTGCGGTGAGTGATGACTAACCACGGCCGGAGTCATACATCAGGAGCAGTGAAAGAAAGGGTGATTTCGATCGAATCTATTGAATTAGCCGTTGGCCTTAGCCAATACAGGTATTGGAAAGACCTTTTTAATATCTATTTGTCTCCCTCATGGGAATGTGATAACAATCTCATTACATGCCCCTAGGAAACAAATAATTTAATTGTTTGCCTGTTAACATGCAACCTATTTACTCTACTTATTAATTATGGGCATGGCTGTTCATGTTGGATTTTTATTTATTTTGGATGCGAATTGTCATGCTCCGGTTTTTATAAACAGTGATGTTGCTTACTAGTGCTGTTTGATATGACTACGTCCTCAGTATTGTTGAAATGCTTTTTTTTTTTTATCAAAAATTGTCATTATTTCTCAAGGAGGCATGTTATAGACTATCTGAGAAGTTAACAGGGACTTCAAAAATTTCTCCATATCTTAATCTTCTGAATGTAGCAGTTATGATACAACTCATAATAAGCAGCCTGGGGAAAGAGCAAAATCTCCAGTTGCTCCAAGGGCAAGGGCAGTCACTGTCACTCACATCAGGAGTCAACAGATTAGAGAGTGTTTTTTTTTGTTTTTTTTTGTTTTTGTCTTTGTTTTTTGTTTTTTTTTGTTTGTTTGGTTTTTTTTTGCATGTGAAAGATCGCTGGTTGAATTTGGTTATTCCTATATTCTGTTTCTGCATGGAAAAGGATAGCGAATGTGAGACCAAAGAGGCATCAGCTAGATGCTGACAATGTGGAAAGCATCTTTGCGTATTCTCCTTTGGCCTTCACAAGACTTGTAGCATTTCCTCATCCAAAAGAATCATGACATATTTTTACATTTAGGGAGATAATTTTTTTTTTTTATGATATGATAAAGGGAAAACACACTGGGAACCCGCTAGACATTTGCCCTGAGGGTTTCTCTTTCTACTAAGACTGCACTCGGAAGGTATCGGTCCTAAGGAATGTCAGTTCAGAAAGCTGTGTGTCACTAAGTGAGACACAGCATTGAAATGGGAACTACAGTCTAGGTGTGGAATTTGTGCTAAAGCACAACCAGCATAGTAGCGTGAGCACCCACGGGCCAACACGACTCCCCTTCTCCATCCTTTGTCGTCATGGTTCCTTCTTCCTCCTCTGCAAAAAGTGTTGCAGACGCTTCTGTTCACAAATTCTCACTTTCCTTCTGGAATAAAATTAGAAGGAGACATGCTGGGTTGAAAGGAATTGGGGCTATTTAGAAAAATATTCATCTGGGCTACAAGGGGGAAAACAGAGCCAGCAAGTTCCAGAAACAGCAGTGTTTCAAGAAATTTGCAGCTTGAGTGCAAACTGGATGGCGAGTGGTGGTTCTCCAAAGCTAGTGGCCCCTGCAATAAACTTTGTGATGCTCACTCCGTATGTAACACAGTCAAACAGATGCGGGCTTTGTGCTTATTGGAATGACCGAAGGTCTAATGACAAAGGCCAATGCAAAGTACAGCTCTTAATAATCATCACAGTCATAGAAGTTGAAAAATGTATAGTGCCAAGATTTGTGTGCCTGGTTCTATAGAAAACAGCCCTCTGTGTTTCTCAAACAGTATTGGGCAAGAGAAACACTTGGGAATGTGTTCGAAAGGCAGGTCCCAAGGTCATTCATCGTAAATTCCGAGACAGGCACCCAGAATGATTTTGACGGTTGTAGCCAGGAAACACGTTGGCTGAGTTCTCTACAGGAAGATTCTCAGAGCCCGTTCACGACAGAGGACAAACCGTCAGACCCACTGTGTGCACAGCGATGAGATTTTGACACTTTATGCAATTACAAAATATTTAAAGCAAAAGACAGTAATTAGTTTTTGGGAGAGGGAGGAATAAGTAAAAAAAAAACAATGTATTTTTTAATGAGCAATAACATAAAGAAGGTAATAGTCACTAGGTTTTTAAATTTTAGAATGAAAACAAATATAAACAGAAATTAGTCTACTATTTTGCTAGTCAGTTATAGAATTTGTGGTTAATGATTTTAGTTCTTTTACATTTTATTCAAGTAGTTAATCTATGTTTTCTGTGACATCTTCTTACATTGTAACTCTTTTCATGCTGACAACAAAAACCTTAGAGAAGAAGCCACCTCAGTTTTGCCAGTTCTAATTTGTTCTTCTTTTTTTAACAGTTCTTTGGCAAGTTCCTAACTCTTACAGTTATAACTGTGTGTCTGTGTATAGGTGAGTGGGGAGGGGGTGTATGCACACAAGCACGTGTGCAATTATTTGCTAAGCCCAAATGAGTTGTTTTAGTGGAAACTTTAATCATCTTTATCATCTTATTATGAAAGAATACGTCTGTTTAGCTAGGTGCTGTAGGTACAAGGATATTCTGAATAAATCCAAGATGCATAATATCTTTTTTTCCTCTTGGCCATGGCATTTGTAGGCCTCACTTCGTTCACCCTCCATCCCCAAATAATGTCTCTTTCTTTCTGCAAGCAGCCCACATACTCCATTTATGTACCTAGCGATCATGTGAGGAAATCCTGGGATATAAACCAAAAGGACTGACTTGTCATTTAGGTAAAAGAGAGGTAGATACAGGATAGACTGGTAAATGGTACATAGATACATACATAGATACATAGATATATAGATACATAGATTCATAGATACATAGAATAGAAGTAAAATAGGCAACTGTGTTCACAAGATAGTTTATCTCTTCATTTTTATAATGATTTATTAAAATTAAAAGATCAGAGCTCAGAATTCCCCATGTAAGATCTCTGCTTCTTTTGTCTTAACCTTATAAAGATGGACCCAAATCTTGAGTTTCTTGTTTCTTGATGGAAAGCATAATCTGTTAGTATTTTTATTCCAAACCCTAAACTTCATTTCCTTTATCTCTTGTTCAGCGAGGCATAGACAAAAATCCACAGCAACTTTGGGGTAAAGGACCTCAGCAGAGAGAGACAGAGGATAGCTTTCTTTGATAATTCCTTTTTCACTTTTCTTCCAGGGGTTTGGTGTCAGAGAACACTGCCTCGTGGTACAAGTTTTGTGAAATCCATCATGCTTTATTTTCTCAGTAAGCTTTCCCTTCATTGCAGCCACTCTCATTTTCTGAGTAGCTCATGTAAATAGATTGATGCTGCTTTGCATAAGCATGTTGATTTATATGAATGCTATTTTGATCTCAAATTGATTGAATACTAAAAAGAAAGATGGGGAGGAAAAAAAAAAAAACACTATATTATGAAGGTCTCCTGACAAAGACAAAAGACACCATCCTCTGTATATTCCCAGTGAGGGCTGGAGAATTGTCTATTACTTGTTTTTTAGAAGAGAATATTTCCAAAGAAATACAGTAGAACATGACAATATTGAGATGTGTATCTTTTAAAATCCCTGTGGATTAAATCACATTTTGGATCTAGGACTCCACCCAGTAAAAAATGCAGGAAAGCGTGAGGTTTGGTCCTATCTTCCAACGCCAGCATTTAAAGTCCTGAATGGTGTTTATGAATCTATATCAAAAACACACGCAACGTTAATGTTTATAATTCTGGGCCAGAACGGTGCTAACACTTTCTAGGAACGATACTTACTTTATGCCATTTTCTTTCGACAACCCCGTACCTGCACGACTGCTCTATTGGTGCTCAGTCATTAATTGACAAGTCATTACTGACTTTTTATTTTATTACAACTAGTGTCACTTTCCTTCATATTCTACCCCCATCCGTCGTGGCCCCCACTGAAATTCTATCTGCCCTCAAATCACCAACCAGTGCCCTGCTCTTGGCAAGGAATTTGATATCAATATATGCACCTTATTTTGCGTCCAGTTTGCGAGAATATTTTTCTTTTCAAATCTTGTCATTCTTTGTGTAATAAAAAATGCAGCCCCTACCCCCCAGAAAGTGGTAAAAGAGATCGGTCTGGAGCCGCCCGAGGAGCCAGGGACCTCTTGTCATCAGCCCTAATATCTGACCTCTGCAGTAACCTCCTGCTCCAGCCCTCCCCACTTTAAAGCTGACATCCACCGTTGCAGAAGGGCCCGTAAAAGCATCTGCACTGGCCTGGACTCCGGTCTCCATGAAGCCCGCTGAGTCTCCCATTGCTGAGTGTCCTGCTCCTTAGCTCCCTGAGCCTCTCAGAATCCACCTCCATCCCCTGATACAACCGGGTGCATCAGTCCATCCTTGCAAGTTGAGATTTTAATCCAGAATTGCAGACACGTGTTTAAAGACCCGTGAATTAGTTTTCTTGGTCTCACTTACCTGCGTGTGTGGATGACACGTCAGATCAAACGCACCGGTCAGTGGACAGAGCCGTAAACGTGTTCGTTGGAGAGCAGACTCCTAGTTTGAGCCCTTGTAACTTCTGTCTCCTTGAGTAAGAGAGTGGCCTTTTCAGAGAGCCTCAATTTCCTCACCTGTAACATGGGGCAAGTAATATTTTCCAGCCAGCCTTCAAGGTTGTGTTGGGGGGGACTCAGACGGCCAACATGTTACAGTGCTTTGTAAAGTGTAGCCTTTATACAACTCTGAATGATGGCTGTGCAGACGGTGAAAGACTGTCTCAGAACATGCAGAAGAGCAGGTTCTGTAGGAATTGGGTTAGTCCTCTATTTTTAAAATGGGGCTTCTGGCAGTCCTGCCAGCCAGGGGCTGGAGACTTGCCTTTGACAGCGAGCCTAGAGCAATTCATGAGAAGCTTTTACTTTTACAAACAAATCTACTCCCCAAAAAATTGTATAAAAGCACTCACAGGAGCTGGCCTAACTACTAAAAAAAAAATCTCTCTAATGTTTATTCTCCTGAATATATTATTAACGCAAAAGGAAAACAACAAAACTAAACTCTCACCGCAAAGTACTCTCCTGCAGTTTTTTCTGAATGTCTCATTTTGAAGGTTCTGCATGCTTTTTTAACACTGCATCCCTGGAATGTATGGCCTATAGAATCAAACAAGTTTTTCAGATGTGTTTTAAAAGCTCAGAACAAGTTTTTATAGCTAGCTATAAAATTAATAGGTAGATAGATGATAGACGATAGATCAAATTAATAGGTAGATGATAGATGATAGATAGATTAAATTATTAGGTAGATAGATGATAGCTGACTGCTAATAGATAGATGAGAGAGAGAGAGAGAGAGAGAGAGAGAGAAAGAGAAAGAAGAAAGAAGAAAGAAAGAAGGAAAGAAAGGAAGGAAGGAAGGAAGGAAGGAAGGAAGGAAGGAAGGAAGGAAGGAAGGAGGGGAAGGAAGGAAGGAAGGAAGGAAGGAAGGAAGAAGGAAGGAAGGAAGGAAGGAAGGAAGGAAGGAAGGAAAGGGAAGGAAGGAAGGAAGGAAAGAAAGAAAGAAAGAAAAGAAGTAAAGGAAAGGGAAGGAAAGGAAAGGAAAGAGGAAAAAGGAAAAAGGAAAGGAGGAAAGAAGGAGAGAGGAGAGGAGAGGAGAGAAAGATACCAAATGAGAAAAAGAAATCCTGGTTGGATTTGCACAGCATGAAAGCTTAGCAAGGCATACTCGCACTCCCAAACACACAGTCGTCTTGTATTGCCATTTAGATCTATCATTCTGATTGATCACTGTGTAGTTGGCTGTTATTGGGTCTAATTTAACCCTATACACTCACAGATCCATCTACTCTGTCTATTGTACCTGACATTCTACAAATTACTTACTCATGCAAATGTCGACCTCAGGCAACCTTTTAGGATATTCGTGTTTAATTACACAAATAGTTCTTGATAAATAAGATTATACATCCTTCCATATGTTTATTCCCTCCTTGATGAAAGGAAAATCTAATTTTCATGCAGATTTGGTGGGGGCCACGTTTGAGAATTGCTGAGTTTTATGTCGTCGGCAGATCCATCCAGTCTGCAGAAGTGGACAAAAATCGCGCCACTTCCTGCCCAGAGGCGGCAGCTTTTCATCGGGCTCAAATCCGCCAGCTGCGTTCCGACATCGGGGCTCCCACGTCGGCCCCCTCTGTGTTCCCACGGGCACAGGTGACATGGAGGCCGTGCCTTCCCAGGACGTCTCGTTCTGCTGCGTGTGGTCGTTTGGGGACGCCACCTTCCCCCCAGCCTGAGGTGTTCTTGCTTTCGACTGGTCTTACTGATTTCTCTTTGCAGGTCTGGGCGGTGAACTCAGCGGGCAAAGCCCCGAGTACCTGGAGCAGGTGCAGGACGGGGCCCGCCCCGCCGGAAGGGCTCGGGGTCCCCCGGTTTCACGTGGTGTCCTCCCGACACGCCGTGGTCAACATCAGCGCCCCTGCGAGGCCCAACGGCATGGTCAGCGTCTACAGGCTGTTCTGCGAGACCAGCAGTGGGGCGCGGACCGTGGTGAGTAGCGGAGCGCCTGGCCCTCGCGCTGTGTCCCCGCCCCACCCATCCTTCTCTCTCAGTCACCTGAGCTTCAGTGCCCTGCGGCGAACTCAGTAACGCCGAGGTCCCCGTGAGGAGAGACAGCGATCGTTAGGAAACAGGCAGGGCACCCGTGAACTGGAGGGGAGAGAGGCCCATGGTGGGGTGACAGTCCCGGCAAGCGTAAGAGACTTAGGCTTGGAGGGAACCCCATCAGAGGAAGGAGAATCCTCAGTCACGTACGTCGCGGTGGCTTACAGGAAGGGGACGGCAAATGGTCACTGGCGGCGGCGCAAATGTTAACACGAAAAAAAAACACACACAGCAAACGATGTCCTCAGAATCTTCATCCTGGTGCACGCAGGCCTCTCATTACGCCCTTAAAACGCAGTCTCTCTCTCGGTGACTGACGAAGTCCCAGTCCCATGGAAGGGACAGCAGCTTAGTCAGCACGGCCCAGGTGCCGCGTTGGTGTGTCAGCACCCGGGACACGGCGGGGAAACGGCAGGGACACCATAGGGACACGACAGCCAGGTCATGGAACTCCTCTTCCCTGCCGAGCTGTTGGCCGGGAGGACACTGACCGTCAGCGACACCGGTGCCCACGCCGTTTCCACGAGCAGAGCGCGAGCCAGCGCGGTGCAGGCTCTTCCTGGCGGCTCAGCTGTGTCTCACGCACATTCCTCACGGAAATGCAGAGATGAAGAGAGATCGCACAGATCGATCCGAGTCCTGCATCATCAATTACTTAGACCAGTTTAGGCGACAGTCTGGGCAAGAGTGGAGAAGCCGTGTGAGGCTAGGGTATCAGGTACTGAAGTTTCAAAGCGCAGTTTCAGAAGATAAACTCGCACGTACGAGGCCGTCTCCTGCTGAACGTTAAGGGGATATTAGCATATTTTCTTCGGGGCCTCGTATTCAATAAACATGGATGATGTAAATACAATCAATCCTTGATTATCCTTGCTTATAAGGAGATAATATGAAACTAAAATAATTTATATTTGGAGTGCACCGTATGCATTTTTTAAATAACAGCGCTTCTTAATTATACGTAGCTTAGATCAGTGTGAAAATTAGTTTCCAGTTTCTAAACACTTCTGTTCCAAAGAATTCTTAATAAAAACTTTGCTACAAATAAACTGAAAAGTTGATAACATAGCAAAGATGACTGGGGAAAAGACTATGATATTTTATATAAACCAATACCCTCAGAGAAAAAGAGGGACTATCAAGCAAGCTCTTAAGTAAACATAAATTATATAATATACACAAATATATAAAGTATGTATTGTTAGCTCTTAAATACCCAACTCTAACATGGATGTGAGGGGGTTTTCAATCCCAAATTTACATGCAGGTAACGGTGGCAGGATATGGGCCTCAGTGCGTGTCGACCAGGAATATAATTCAAGTGCGGATTTTATTGTTCACGAATGCATCATTCTGAGGGGCACAGAATTCAATCGATATTTTTTGTATTTCGTCCCATTTTCTAATATCCTTCTATGGTAATAGACGATGTTATGCCTTGTGATTTCTATCCTGTCACCTCAGAGTTCTAGCTAACTTTAACCGGTGCGTTTTGGGCGTGGTCCAGCCATGCCTCTCGGGTGGGCTGGGAATTCCTGGAGGGTGAATAGTGACACATCCCCCGGTGCATCTTGCAGACAGTGCCCCGCGTGGCTCTCTGTTCGCAGGAGGTGGGAGACTGGTCATGTTTTCCTGTGGTCTGCGGTCTGTGACCTGTGACCTGTGACCCGGCCTCGTCTCGTCCTTTGTCTCCTGCAGCTGTCCGAAGGCGCGGCCACCCAGCAGACCCTCCACGGCCTGCAGCCCTTCACCACTTACTCCATCGGGGTGGAGGCCTGCACGTGCTTCAGCTGCTGCAGCCGAGGGCCGACAGCAGAGCTGAGAACACACCCGGCTCCCCCCTCAGGACTGCCGTCCCCCCAGATCCAGACGCCGACCTCGAGGACGGCCTCCTTCCAGTGGAGCCCCCCGCTCTTCCCCAATGGAGTCATCCAAAGGTAACCGGCCAGACAGAAGGACAGACAAACCCAAACGAGACGTGTGTGCAGACGTGGAACTCCACCGCTCTCCCCTAGAAGCTTGCGTGGGGGCCAGGTGGACAGATAAGCGGATCCGAGCGGTAACGTCCCCTGCAGAGTGCCTAAATCAT